>JASAND010012844.1:0-15159 GCA_030248195.1 Trissonchulus latispiculum
AAAGCTACAGTTGCATTGCAACATCACCTGAACGAGTTTCATATAACTTACTGTACTGAGTAGAGCAGTGTACATTTATAGGGGGGGGGGGTGTGGATACCTATTGCAGGGCGGAACATATTTAGGGCGGGGAATATTCGGGGAGGAAAATATTTAGAGGGAAAATATTTCACGACACCGGACCGTCTGCCAGGAGGTTGAGGTACCTAAAACATGCACTACATACGTTTTTCGGATCGCTGAGATCGAATTTAGCATTAGTTTTGCCCTAGCGATTGCCCCAGCGGCATTTTACGAAAAGTTGATAGTGATTCCTCTTTTATGAATTTGTTCACAAAAAACCACCCGCCGGTGGCGATGCCAGAGGACATGGCAGGGCATCCAATATATGGTTGGATAGCTTACAGGACATGTCACATGTTTAACGTGAAACCCCAAAAAACCTAATTATCCACTATAATTGTTCGACTCAGATACAAAATTAAATTGAAATGCATACATACATACATACATTAAAATCATCGTTTTATTCAACTGCTTATTTCGCATTTGATACACCTTAATAAAGAAAATTTTTTATACATGCAAACTTTAATCTTTCTTTGGCCTCTAATAGTTGGGATACTATTTCTATGTAAAAATATATGCATAAATTAAAGCATGGAAACTTTTATCTCCGAGCCCAAACCGTTAAGCAGAAAAAGGTACAAGGTCAAATTGAAATTGATTTCATTGTTTATTTCACAGATATCTATATGTCGTGCCTAATTCCCGATATTGCCGATTTCTAGAAATCGGCAAACAGTTTTACACATTTCCAGAAATCGGCAAGTGCCTTGCCGAATTCTAGAAATATATATATATATAACCAAAATATTTGCTCTATTCTAGAAATAGGCAGGCAGGCGTATTGCCGATTTCTAGAAATGAGCAAAACGGCTTGCCAATTTCTAGAAATCAGCAAAATTTCAAACTACCGAATTCTCGAAATGGGCAAACAATTTTTCATTAAACTTTCTACTTCCACTTTTTCTTTTTTAATCAAGTTTTCTGTCAATTTTACGGTGTGTGTATAGAATCGAAACCATGAAGTCAAGCTACAATTTAGATTTTAAAAATATGTATTAAAACATTTATGCTAGTGGTGGGCACCGAATTTTTTTCATATTCGGACATCCGTCTATTTTGTGTTAACGGATTGCAGGATATCCGGTTATCCGACTATTTCAAACTTAACTTCTAGAAAACTTTTCGAGTTTGCAGTTCAACCTTCAATTTTTCTGACAATTTTTCGGTACTCTGTAAATTTCTATCATACAGCCAAACCACAACCTTGGTTTCAAAAATATTGTCGGAAATAATACGGAAATGTTCACGAATATCCGGATACTTTTCTCAAATCGGATACGTATATATTATCCGGATATCCGGACATCCAGTGCCCATCACTAATTTTTGCAAAATCTTTTAAGAACTTCAAATTTTTTGTCAAACATGTACTAAACTGACATTGCTTACTCTAAAGTAAAAATTAAAGTTGAAATTAAAATTAAATAACTACAAATTATAAAAAAGATTAATAAATCACTTATAGAAAAGAAAAATAAAATCTCGGAGGGCAATGATCTTGCCTTAGAGAAAATTAGCAAGGAAACTTTACAAAATTCAAGTTAACGTGGAAAATTTTGATTCAATTAAATGAAATTTCAATCATCCAACTGAAAACTTAAACTTCAATTAATTCAATGAAATTTGTAAATAAACTTAAAATACATTTTAATTGAATTTATTTTATATATCTTTATCCTACTTAAGATAAAATAATAAATGCTAAAATCTCCAATATTTTATTTATTTTTGCTTAGAAATGAAAACACAAAATTTCCGATTTATCAAGAAATTTTATTTATACTTAGATTTAATCTTGTATTTAATTTTTAATTTCTCAGTCGAACTATTATAATGAACAATTATTTTTTCGGATTACACTAACATATTGCATTTTAAAAGCATCTATAATTAGTTGCTTCAATTATGAGCCAAACCAAAATTACTGAAATCTGCATTATTTCTTGCATTAGTGCAAAATTCACACCGGTGTAATTTTTCGGGGGAGAATCCACACCGGTGTAGTTTTTCAGGTGGGAAAATTCGTAAGGGGGAAAATCACACCGTGACACTCTCTGAACTGCCCAATCAAACGGCTAACTATTTCACAGAAACATTTTTCGCACTATTGCCGAGGCTCATTTTTCTTGGTTTTTGTTGAATGTATAATTCTCATCTGGATAACCAACAACAATGACCCTCGGTAAGACTCGGCAGGTCAGCATGGTGTCAAAGTCTGATCAATTATTTCAAGCTTTAAAATGATATACATCATTTTGCTACATATCTATAACTCCTTAAATTGAAGAAGATATGACGTTTTGAAAATGACTGCGATAAACGTTACCACCACCTCAAACGCTAAGCTGGATCATTTGAACTTTATCCCCACAAAAATGTTGGTTAACTTCAATGACTTCAATGACATATAGTATATACATACTACATACCAAAGCTGGCAAAAAGCGGTGACTTTGGTAGTCTTTTAAGCTTAACTTTTTATAGAAGCAAGCTACAGCAAGCTCCTTTACACCATTAAATAGAGCACATCTCGAGCATTCCAACGATGTATAAAGCATGATCTAAGGTTTGATTAATCTCTTGCAATAAGTCATTGAAGTTGACTAACATTTATGTGAGGATAAAGTTCAATTGCTACGCTAAGCTTACAACTTTAGCTTGTACTTAACCAACAAAAGCTGGATCGATAAGCTGATTTCAGCTCAGTGTTCAGCGACCTTAAAACTCCTATAACATTTTAAGAAAGTTGGAGATCAAAATTTTTGATCCCGTTGGTCCTTCTGTGGAAAACTTAAAATTTTGCTGAGAATTTTCGTGACAAGTTGAAATCTTTAGAAATTGAGCTACACTCTGCTTTTAAGGCTACGGCCCCGGTCCTGACTTAAATTTTATAAAGGAAAGTGATTGGTGATTGTTATCTCAGCAGATTTAAGAGTCCACAGAAATCTCGTCAGAAAATGGACGATTTTAGTATTAAATTCAAAAGAACGCCTTAGAACAAAATTTAATTGGAATAAATTAGATAAAAGCTTTGCACAGTTAATGCGTGGTGGCAACACCTAAACCAAGAAAGTATCATGTAAAATCTGCAGTGTTTAACTTATTTATTGAATTCCTTTGATGGTCCCAGTATGATAAAGCGCGTGCTTATGTTTGGGCAACTTAGCCCTTATGCATTAGGAACCCCAGTGTTTACATTAGGTAATCCTATATTTGTGTTAAAATAGGATATATTTGGCCCACGTCCTTTACCTGCTCCTGGAGTCTAGTGCTGTAGTAGGCTTAAGCTGCAGGTTGAATCGATAAACAAATTTGGCAAAACTACAATTATTGTTTTGAACTTCGATTTCTCAAAAACTATCCTATGGTTTCAAGCGATTTTTGGAAGGACGAAAGTTCGCAAAATTGCTTTAGGTTAATTTTCTTGCTTTGGGCTGGATTCGAGCAACTCCCTGCGAAATTCTGAAATCTTGTTTCACAGTACACTTTGTTGGTTTTGAGGAAAATAAATGCCTGCTCAGCCCAAAATGTCCCTTGGCTCAGATGCCCTACCTATGATTGATAGCAAAAAAATCGGTAGATTCTGTAGTAGTGAGAAATCGATGTTTTAAGGAGGCGATTCCTTTTGTGCACATATTGTTGGTTGGCGGCGTAAATCGAGATGAAATTTGACGAAACTTTCCGAAATACGTTCTTTTAGCGTTCTAAACACCTTCCACCCAATCCCTATTCACAACTTCGAGATTTCCGTCAGGGCGATTTTTCCAAAATTTTAAACGTTTGGCAGCAGCTATACAGTTATGACTATATTTATACGAAAGATCTCGTTGAACTTCATATTTTTGCCTTTTTAAAGCAACGTTCTAGCTTTTCTCTGCCGTGAGATAAAGCCGATTTTCTTGTTTGGTCGTCGACAACTTGTCATTTTTGCAGAAATCAAATAATCCAACATTTCTTGAACTACGCAAGTCGTAAAATCAAACTAAGGACGTCGATCTGAAGGTCTCACAGGGACAAATTATCCGACGCACGATCGTCTTCCAACTGATATCCTGTAAGCTGCTATCATAAAAAATGTAGTTTTTGCAAAAACAGGACCAATTTTAATACAAAGATTGTGGAGCATTCACCATACAAGCTGGAGGGCTGCTACTTAACAGATGTGTTCTGCATAAATATACTCAGGGACGTTTCTAGTTGGCCCGATTATGTTGTTTTCTAGCTAAAGTGATCACTTGAAAAATTTGGAAAAAGTAGAGAAAATACAGGTTACGCACACATTTCAGCTTAATCCTCTATAATTAAGAGTGATTTAACAATAAATAAAAATTGTCCCCAGCTGTTTGATGGCATCGAATGATATAACCGAAGTCTCGCGAAAAAATTTACTTGAGTCTGCAAAACATCTGGAAAATTATATTTATTCTAAAATGTGTTAAAATATTTTAGAAAAACAACTTTAGTTTCATGGTATGCATTAAAAAGAGAAAATGTCAAGCTGCATTTTTATATAAAATGGCTTCTTAACTCTAGGGGCCTTTTCAAGAAAGGGTAGAGTAGAGTAGAGTAGAGTTAGACTCGCTTTAACTCCACTCGAGCTTGAGTTTTCCTCTCTTAACTCTTTCATGAAAAGGATCGAGTTGATTTTAACTCTACTCTACCCTTTCTTGAAAAGGCGCTAACCCTAAGTAATGAATGAGTAATAATGGTGCAAACTTTATGTGACCAAAGGGAATCATCATCTTAAAATGGTCTCTAGCTGGTATGTCAATAAGCTATCTTGTTTGTCGTAAACTGAGGCGTATGTGCTCAGCTCATTATAACCAAGAGTGCATAATTGAATTGCACTATATATATATTTGCAGTAAACGACTAAAATTTGCAAGTAGGCTTTTTCTTTTGTCGTATTATAGTTTTGTTCTTCTGAAGACTGCAGGCGGTTTGGATCTTTTTTTAGTTTTTAGTCAAGAATTGTCATGTTGGTGCTAAAACTTAATTCTTGAGCATTTATATTAGCTTACTTATAGCAGTACATGTAGAAAACAGGCAATTTTTACTGTATTTTTCCCGTTTTCCCCTGCGTTTGGGCCTTCGCCCAATCGCCCTCCACTTATTTTTGCCTAAAAAACTCCAGGGATAACACTTTATTCTTGCATGCCGCAAAACTTGACCGATTTAGTTAAAATTTGGCATGTGTGGGTATATTTTCATGTTTTTGCACTACGCTGAGTTCAAATTATGCCCAAATCTTTCGATTTCCCAAAACTAGAGAACGAAAAAATTGCCTCCGCGCTTGACCGAAACGTTGCTCAGTTTTCGAAAGCTTTCCGTTAGCTCTATGTAATTGTACGCTTAAGTCCGTTAGCTCTATGTAGTTGTATGCTAAAGTCCGTTTAGTTCTATGTACTTGCACGCTAAAGTTCGTTATATCTGTGTAGTTGTATTCTAACGTCCGTTAGCTGTATGTGCTAAAAATGTGAACAGTTGTTGTACACCTACACAGCGCAGCTAAATCGAATGGGAAAACTTCAGACTCGCGTTCTGTGACTCTCGTTTTTTAACTTAGTCAGCGAGGAAGGGGCTTCATAAGATCTATGTAGTAGGCATGGGCACAGGTACAAAAATTTGGACCCGGGTACCCGGTACTACCCAAAGCCTTATGTCGGGTAATTGCGACACAACCCGGGTAATAATTTTCTGAGTTTCATACCACCGTTGTACTGTCCGGTTCTACTAACCTGCAAATATCAACAAATTTTCAAAAGCTTTTGGATTATAAGAGCAAATCTTATAATAAAGTTTGGCTAATTTCAACTGCTTATCTCTGGAAATTGGAACAAATAAGCAACAGCTGCATCGCAAGCTTTAATCCACTGTAAGTAGACTGTAGTATTAAATACTTTAGTTTTAGTAGTTAAGTACTAAGTTTTATATATGTTGTTCTTTTAAACTCACTCAAGTGCCTGGCAGAAAAATTTATTTTTTCATTCACTTCTGTGTTGAAATTATAGTTTTCCTGTAAACAGTAACTCATTTTTCCAATTTTATTTAGGGAAATTTACTAAACGTAAAAACTGCTAAAAGGAGCCAGTCCGTTAGCAATTTTAATATAATTTTACTTGACGTTTATTAAATGTACGCATACTACGGACTTGAAATTATTTCATTAATGTTGTTACGATTCCACTGTATCAGAAGAAAGTCTCAGTAACGATCACCCGTTGCAACTTGGATAAATTGCTCTAAGTCATCTATTTTGGTACAGTGCAAATTGGGTGCATACCAAAGAATCATCTTAAAGCTCGTATGCCCGACATTTGATCAACTGAATGTAGAACAATCTGGGAGCGTTTTCAGAGTTCAGAATTCACTTTAGAAACAGTCAAAATTCCAAAACTGAAACCTAATGATCTGATGAACCTAGCGACCTGTAATTTAAGATTTTTCGTTAAATTTTTTCTGAGCCAAAAATTTTAACTCTGCTTAATCCAGTTTTATCCGGTTTTAAGTGGATATCGGGTACCAGAAGCAGGACCCGGGTTCCCGTGCCCATGCCTACTATGTAGTTACTTATAAAAGCAATTGCAATTCTTCGGATTTTTCCAACTGAATTTTTGCACAGAGGCCGTCATATATCATTTGAAACCTCGCTCTAATAGTTCGTGACTCTTTTTAGACATTTCAAATCGCTCTCAAATTTGTCAAGCGATTGTCTTAGCTAGAAAGCAACACTCAAAGCGATCCAGAGTATTTCGGTGAAAACCAAGTTTTAAATGGCAACCACGGCTTGCACAAGAAAATACTCAATTAACGCTGGAAAAAATTAAAGGAACTTTGGTAACCTTTCAGACATTAGAGTCTAAAGGATAGTAAATAAAAAACATGTATTGGAAAATTGGTACCTATATGGAAGTCAAACGGACATCTTAATTTTGGAATGGTCAAAAACGCTGGTTGACTTTTCTGAGAAAATTGTTTTGGTCGTAAAAATAAGACAATTGGCTCCATCTGATATATCACGACATCGAAAAGAAACAACAAAGCGCCTCAAGACGCAGAAAATGCCCAGCATGATCATTCGAATAAATGCTAGCTAATATAAAAATGTAGGAAGCAGACAAGCGGCAAGAAATAGGCGAAGCTTTTCAAGAGCAAAAATGCCAATGTTTTGAATGGGGATTGCACAAGCAGTATCAGAATGCTGAAAGACGTTGTCGTTAGCGCAAACCATTCGACAATTTACTTGTGCACCATGACCAACTCCAAGCTCTGGCTATTGATCTAATTGCGTATAAAACCCAGCCTAAACTTCTATATAGACTAAAGTTTGGTCACTTCTATATAATTTAACAAGGTACCTGAAACTATTAAGTGTAACTTAAACTAACTAAAAACTAGGTACGTCTTTACAGCTAGTTTACACATTTGTGACAACCAAACGCTTAGGCTCAAGTTGTGGGAACACATTATACCCTACACTGGAATCATGGCTCACTTACCGAAACCATGATCCAGATTCAGGCTTTAGTTTTTCTAGCCTACTTAGAAGAAACGTTTACTTCAAATATTTGCCATCAGATAAACCATGAAATCCTACAAAGCAAACTTCTGCTAAACTGAAAGCAACTACCATAAACTTCAACCAACTAACAGAAATCAAACACAAGCCATTAACTATTATGAAATCACACATGCGGCATATACAGGAGAATAGCAAAGGCGTAGCCCACTCTGTCAACTCTACTAAAGCCCTATAAGAGTTGTACTGAGTTAGTCAAATCTGATTCAGTTCATCCCCAGATAGTCAACTCTTATAAAGGCATCCCCAGTTGCTCAACTCCTCTTCATGTCATCCCCGCAATAGTCAACTCCGGGTCATTCATTTTCTCTTTGAGGGGACTGCCTTACGCTGACTAATACAAAACGTTAGCCTTCAAGACCAGTTAATTTTTATCATAGGGTCGCGGCAGCGACCCCTATAATATGTGTCTCTACTTATGTCAGTTTTGGCGTGGAAAGCACCGACTTTTAGAGAGATAGATAATAGAAGTAGATAATTTTAAATTTCACTTTCATTAAATTTTTTAATCTTTTTCTTAATTATCGACTTCCAGCCAAATCTTATACGTATATGTATATACTTAGATCTGTTTAAGGTAATTTAATTAACTAAACAGCTTAGGTGGTGCATATAGAAATTGTATACACATCTGTTCTACTCTTACTAAAACAGACTTATTTAAAAGAATTGGCCAAGTGCAGATGACCTGAAGACGAGTTGACCAAGTGGGAATGACCTGAAAAAGAGTTGACTAAATGGACATGGAACTAAAACTGGTTGACTAACTGGGGGGAAACGTAGCAAATGAAAGGACAAAATTCGAGGAATTTAAAGCAACAAATAACCAATGCTCCGGTTAGGGCAATGTTTCGGTTATAAAGTAGTTGTGATGTCGATGAAATTCATCCAGCCGCCAAAACATAATTATCGTAGACCGAACAAAACCAATCCCGACCATACAATTCAATCGATCCCAGACCCAGCCGCTAATTTAGACACACCACAAGAATCCATGATTTCATTAAAGTAAATCAGTAAATCAAAAGGCAGCTTGCAAATCACCACATATTTTGTCCCATTTTTATATTGTTATCTCGAAACAAAACAGTTGCAATGTGCATGGTGCAGAAGGTTTCCTGTCAATTTCAGAACCCGACAAAGGTGGCACGCTGACCGGGTCTTATCTCGATTACCCCCTCAGTACTCAAAATCCTTAAAACTTGACCACAAGAGCTAAAATTTGGTGTGGATATGTTTTCGACCACGCTGAGTTCAAATATCGCAAAATTTTTCGATTTCGCGAAATTCGAAATTTTTCGATTTCAAAGGGGGGACCAAGGGAAACCGAAAAATTTTTTGTCTTCGATTTTGCTGAAAAGATGTATATAGGGGTTTCCGGGGTCGTAGAACACGAATCTGAAGTCCGTTTTTCGTTTCAGCTCTTCGTTAGCTCAGAATAAGCTTACATCTTAAGCTTAAGTTTATAGCGTATACTGAGCTAACGAAAAGCTGAAACGAAAAACGGACTCCAGATTCGTGTTCTACGACCCCGACAACCCCTATATCTTTTCAACAAAATCGAAGACAAAAAATTTTTCGGTTTCCCTTGGTCCCCCCTTAGAAATCGAAAAAAATCGAATTTCGCGAAATCGAAAATTTTTGCGATATATATGTGAACTCAGCGTGGTCGAAAACATACCCACACCAAATTTTAGCTCATTTGGTCAAGTGTTAGGGATTTTGAGTACTGGGGGTGGGGGTAATCGAGATAAGACCCCGCTGACCTGCAACTGCCTCTCTTAATTATAGTGAATCATGCACTCTTGTTTCAAGCCACCCGCTTCGAATATTAATCAAACATCAACTACAAAGAACAATAAAAACGTCCAGCAATCCAACAATAGAATATATAAGTAATTATTTAGATCAGTCACAACTTAACTTACGGTTTTAAATGGAAATTTAAAGACAAGGAAAGTTTTGATACATACATACGTACTTTGTTAGCTAAAAACCAAGAAACTCCTTTTGCTCCATGACACGACTTTAACAAAAGACACCGTGCAGAACCCGCAATCAGTATACAGACTAGGTAACAGCGAACGAAATTACTGAACTTATAATATATAGAAAATCCAGCGTTTGAAACGACTTGACAACACACTTATCAAATCATTGTCAATCATTGGATGCACCACTGATAAATATACGACAATCGAAAACATAAGCATAATATACATAAGCAAAAGGACTACACATCTACGTATCAAAGACGAATATCAGCAAATAAACGAAATAATGCACTATCATTGAAAACAACAAACAATGTCAGCATACATGAAAATCAAGATCAAGATCAATCAACAGTTACATATACATTTCGATATATATAATCCAGAACCTAGATATAGAATGGATCCGCCACTACTTCTAACCATCATTTATGTACTATCTGCATACAGCAACAGGAGATATATTCCACTTGCTTCAATGGGCGCCCAACAGCAAAAGCTATTCGCCTTTGTAAAGAATCCACAGCCTTGGACTGACCAAGAAAACTGAAAAAACTAAAAATTGTTAAATGCACACAACACAAGCTTTATTAAAGTGTATACGTATATATATATATATATAAATCAGTTCACGGCGTTATCAAAAGGGATGAAGTTCCTAATCTCAAAGATAAAAGTGAATGAAGATAACAATTATATATACATGGACGGGAGGTGTGTGAAATTTGGCAGAATGAAGAAATACAAAAGACAGCATTAACATGTAGCAATGTTCATGAGCTAGAGATCATTTGGAGAGAAACAACCAAGCGTGCTCAAAGGATCCAGTCTCAAAAGGCTGTCAATAATGTGGCAAAATGTACCAGCTATAAGAGTATTATCGTAGAAATTTTCCATGATAAAGAAAAATCAGATAATTTTCCCAGAACTGGTAGTTTCGGGAAGAGATGCTCTTCCTTTCAAAAATTATCTACAGAAATTCCCTGAAAACTAATGTCTGTTTAAGCTAGTTTACTACCACTAAACTCCATGAAAATCGAAGGAATATATACAAGATAAAACGGATGTATAATGTTTCATTGAACACTAAGTAGTAAGCCGGGCTTATTTTATCCATAGACGACACTCCGCCCCCAAATTCGTTCCCCCACCTATGTACATTAGACTTACCTTCTGCTGCTTAATTTTTTGTAGATTTATAGCATAAAATTCAGATTTAATTCGTTTAAATTTGCTCATTTTCAGCAATCAAGGAGCAATTGAGACTATCGGAAAAAAGGAAAATATATACATACTGGAAAAAGGGAAAAACGGATTCCGTCAGCAATGATTTTTTCGAAAACCAAAACTTGGGCGGCGGGGATTCTAACTTTGCAGAGCATTGCTGATTTCTTCCTGTTTTATACTCAGTCATGTTGCGCAATCCGATCCTGAAATTATGCTATCCAGCTTGTGGCTCGCTAAATTCTAGGCTGTTATCCTTGCGCTGTTATCACGTGCGCTGAACTTGGAGATGGTAACTGCCAACATGAGTTCGCTCAGTCAGCCCCCACAAACAACAACTAGGAGGAGAGTAGGTAGTGGTGCTTTTATCCCTATTTCCGCCACGTTTTCCCTGACCATGACTATACATGCAAATATAAATTAAATAATAACACCAGGAGATATGTATATATAAAATAGGATTACCGGCCTGACAATCAACGCTCAAGTAGCCTTCATGCTTCTCCAAAGTGTGCCTTTTTAATTCGTCGTATTCCATAACCTTCTCTCCACATTTCATGCATAGATAACCGTGGTCATTCTTTTTGTGCTGTGTTAACTGTGAAAACCTAAATGCAAGCACTTCAAGAGAAAATTGTACAAAACGAAATTTGTTAAATAGGCTTATATAAACTGAACCTGAAATTTGAAAGATGGTTTGCTAATATGGCTTTGAAACTATTTCAAATGCATACTGACTGGATCTCTGAAATTTGAAATTGAAAAAGTTTGCAATTCAGAGGAAAATAGGTCAAATTTTTGAAGATGGGCTTAGGGACAGAGTCCCACCCCCTGATGCTAATGCATACGTAAAGCGCACATGAATCGTTTGAGCAAATGAATCGTTTTACAGAAAAAGTACGCTTCCTTTCTCCCTGATTTATTGGCTCAGACAAAACAAGAAGGATACTCAAAACCTCGTCTGCCTGGAACAAATCGCTTCAGAATGAAAGAATAGCCAAATAATGCACATAACTAACATACTTGCTTTTTCCTAGGCAAAAATTGGGGCTGTTTTTTGCGAGAAAAACTGCGAAATTCCGCAAATTTTTTACTGGCTTATTCCTAGGCAATTTTTAGGGGGGGCTTTATGGGCTAAAAATCGCTAAAAATGACTAATTTTAGGTGTGATAAAGCTAAAATAATTAAAATTCAGGTAAAAATCAGGGCTCAGCCTCCCAGACCCTCGCTTCTCTCTGCAGCACTATTAAATTTATATATTATACCGTAAAAACACACCTACACATGCTTAGACTTTCGAAAAATAGCTGTAGCTTGGTTAATACTGTGCGGTAAATGCGAAAAATGTGTTTAAAATTAAATACACCCAAATTACTAAAATTCATTAGTTATTTTTTAAAATCTCAAAAATAAGAATTTCGCAATTTTTTTGAGAAATTCCGCGAAAAATTTTGGAGGACTGCGTAAAAATTCGCAAAAAGTTTCGATAAGAAACACAGCCCCCGGGGCTGGAGAGGGGCACAGCATTCTGGGTGGATTTTTTCGAAAAATGCTGAAAATAGCTATATATTTTTTTGCTGTCGAGCTAAAAACTATGCAATTTTAGCCTAATTTTAAGATTAAAATTGCTCTAAAAGATCTAAAAATTTGGCGAAGCCGGAACAGTCTACCCTCAAAACGCTATTTTGGGCACTTTTGGGTTCTGGGGGGAAGGCCCGACTCCTGGGGGGACCCAAGCCTGAGGGGCTCTCCAGCCTCCCCCTCCCCCCTGCAGGAAAAAGCCATTAAAATAACTCTGCGTATAAAACAAGCTACAAAACTTGCCTCGCACAACGATAATCACAGATAGAGCAGTCATAGGCAATCTTCCCCGTATGAATGCGTTCATGCAACGCAACTTGCAGCTCCGTAATAAAATACTCATTACAGAACAGGCATTTATAGGTACGCGTATGGACATGCTCCATTTCTCGATGGAAGGCCAACTTTTTCGGAGTCAAAAATTTTCTGTGACATTCATTACAGCGAAATCCGGACAGTTCCCCGCGATGAAACTTGGACTTATGCAGGAATAACCTTTCAGCCGTTACCATATTTCGAATGGGAGTACATTCCAGGCACAAATAGGATAGATCACAATTGTGAGTCGGCATTTCGTCCGCATCTCGAAGCGTTTTATAGCACTTATTACACTGCACAAAGTTTATGCAGTCAGGATGCTTCCGGGCAATGTGCTTTCGCATGCCAATATCTGTCCTATAACGCTTGTCACAGAAGGGACACTGAGGACAAATTGTCTTCTTGAACTGAGGATATCGCTGCAGTTTCCGTTTGGCCTGACCATTGGCGTCACCCTGCCTGTCTTCTTCGGGTTCGGGAAAGGCTGGACGGAGCTGGCGCGCCCGTTTAACCGGCGGGGGGAATACTTCTTCCATCTCCAAAGGAGGCAGGCCTTGACGCTCACGTTCCTGATTGATTTCATAGGTGCGATCATATTTATACGCAAGCCGTTTGTTCTTCTGTTCCTCAATCTGACGAAGCCTTTCCAGATTTTCCAAATATTCGATGCGATCTTTCTCCTCCGCACGAGCCTTCTCCTCCATATACCTCTCGTATCTTTCCGGATGTTTCTCCTTCATATGACGCTCAAACAGATCCTTCTCCACAAACCGGTTCTTGCAGACCTTACATCGATGCATTTTCTTCCGCATGAGACGACGCATGGCCTGAACCGCATCCTGGACATTGTAGGCCGGCGTATCGACGGGGACGTCGGATCGAACGCGATCAAAAAAGACGGCTGGAATGTTCATGGGCGGCTCGGAGGTGGAGCCGGCAGCGGCCGCTGCTCCAGCTCCAGACTCAGGCGTTGACCGGTTTTCCTCTTCCTCGGCTCGCTTCCTGGCTTCTTCACGAGCGGCCAGTTCCCGAGCAATTCGAACATCCTCCGGCACCACGATTTCGCCCGGCCAAATTTTGCGCTGCTCCAGGTATTCCTGATACAAATCATAGAGAAGCGGCCCAACGCAGTCAGCAAATTTATTCTGGCGCATTCGGGCCTCTTCCGGAGGGGAAGGGGGCTCAACTGGGCCTATGGACGTAAAGTAGACAGGACAGGAGGCACTCTGAGAAGGATCAACACTGGGGAAAGGCTTTCGGTCATCAGGAGACGAAGCACGGCTGGAAGAACGACCGGCACCACTGGAGGACCAGGGATCACAGTGAGGACTTATGGTAGTTCCAGGAAGTCCATGGCCAGGACTATCCAACGGAGTACGAGGGGTCAGCTCGGCGCTGAGCTTTCTTAAGCTTTCCATGGGAAGATTTGGAAGGGCAGTCATCATTCGGTTAAGATTTTCCATGGAAAGATGAAGCGTATCGTAGCCGCCATTGATAACAGGCAACCGATCGGGTACATTTCTAAGCCCCGGCTCAGACTTCACTGTCACAGCATTACCCTTTCTGACAAAACAGTTTCTTGATAGCACTTCAACATCGTGAAGGAGGCCATCCATTACTTCAGAAACAGCGGTCGGATCAAAGGGCTCGCATTTAATGCGAACAGAAGACGTATTACGATGAGTTGAAAGAGGAGAAATGGTAGACGTAGAGGGGGTAGGTTCACGTCTACAATTATCGCTGGAATGAGTACCGTTCCTCTGGGCCCAGGGAATTTCAGACGAACAGGACACAGCATTAAGGGATGTCGAGGGACTGTCATCAGAAACAATCCCCGAGTCAAACAATTGTCCACCAGAGATAATCTCGACTTCATCTGCGAATCCACCCAACCCTGGAATTGCACTAACGTTCGTATCACAGGCATTGCTTAATGCATCCTCTTGTTCTCGCTTAATGCGATCCAACAACGTTCTGCATTCTGTTTCGTCGATAGGCTCATTTTTCACCAAAGAATTGCCACCGACGGTGCTGGTCAAAGCCGAGCGAAGTCGAGCCAACTGGTCTGCCGATATACAGACTTTCTCAAATAAAATGGTGACTTCAGACTGATTTGAAGACATTCTGGTAATCAGTGTCACTACCCTATTAAATCCCGCTGACAGCATAGTACGGAGCAATTATCATTAAAAACCATCCTAAACCAAGCATTCGGTATTAAGCAGGTATATACAGTATATACAATATATTAAGCGTTCAACTCAGAGAAACCGCTTTAAAACAAAACGAGTTATTGGTATACACTGGAGTAAGACTATTTATATAGTTAATAAT
>JASAND010012845.1:0-10000 GCA_030248195.1 Trissonchulus latispiculum
AATAAAACCCGCGTCAGAGCAAAGACCTGTAAGTAAGTGCAGCAAGTCGAATCAACGTCCTAACAGTAAAACAATCAAACAAGCTGGGGCGGGGGATTACGATAAACTAAGTCAGGACTCGAGCAAACAGCTCGAAATTGTTTAGACTTCCTGCAAGTTGACAAATTTCACAAAACAATTGCGTTTGTTTTCATTACACGGAAAATTTTATTATGTAACATACCTTCCCTAATTCCCATACTGTCTGCGTGAACTCTCTTAGCCAAACACTGTCCTTCAATAACCGCACGAGCTTCAATGGCTTCTGGAAATTCTTTAACCTATAGGTACGTAACAATGCTTTAAAATCTTCACCAGAAAAATTCATCACATGAAGTTTGCGCGTTAATCTAGTAGACATTTAGAAAAAACGAAGGAAATATTGACAAAAAGAAAGATTAAAAATCACTTCCTAGAAGCCACGATGACGATAGATTCACGTTTGAACTCAATAGCCCTAATAATAAATTAAAGTTATCCGCATAGCCGAAAAACGTTCATGTCTATCTTGAGTCTTGACGGCTAAATGTTCGATTTTATATTTGGATTAAAACTTGAAAACAAAATCTTTACTCCTGCAGCTATTGCACGACTTAAAGCGCGTACTTCAGGGCAAATTCAGCTGACTGTAGCTTGCTTTACCAACCAACAGTAACCAGCTTCACGAATTCTATAAATTTTATGCATTACAGCAGTTTCTTGCAAAATTAGAGCCTCGATTGTAATACGAATCCTTCCAAGATTAATGTCGCGACCGCCTCAACAAACGAGTTATCAAGACTGCAGCTTAACCAAGATCAAGGAGTTCGACAAAAACAATGCGTATATATATAATGCTCTAAAATAATGCCTACTCATTTCAAAACTCACTTTTTCTCCCTTGGAATTAAATCGAGCACAAAGAGCAGGCAGATTTGGCAAAATTTCGGGCAGGTCAAAATAGAATCCTGAAAAAGTTATATAAATTTTAATTCAAATGTCTGTGTATAAAAATGAAAAGTTCGCTTTGTACGCAATCTTTCTTGTAAACACACTACACAGATCACCGCTTGCTTCTTTTCGGTGGAGCTTACTTTCGATTTAAGGGTATAAGATCGTAAATGCAACATCAGTATTTAAAAATAAATTTTCTCTAAGCCGCGCATTTTCTGTCCGGTCTTGTCCGATTTGGTCCGGTTCAAGGTTGCGACTGTAATATAAAAATTATGAACCTATATTTCCCCCATTTCCGGGGCATGTTTGACCCAGAAGTTGACTGAAATCAGGCCAAGTTTTGCAGCCAATTTCTTTACGGATTCGTTCCCGGACAAGCGAGCCATTTTTGTAACTGAAACAGAAACAGTCACAACAAACGTAAACACTGTAAGGCTAGATAATCGTTTTATGGCTATTCATAAATTTCCAAAAAAATATATATATGCTCAAAAATAATCTCCAGTAATCCGTTTTCAAAATTTCTACGTCTTCCGCAATCAACAACCAATCAAATTTAAGCTAGTCTACCAAAGCATTCCAATATAGTTGTCGGGCCGAGTTGAGCTACAAAGAACGTGAGCATTTAGGAATGGCTTGGACGGGGGTAGATCCATTTGCACCAATACAGTATCACTCGTTCCAAGACTAACCTAAAGAACGCAAATGCACCGCACTTCTGAGACGACGGAAAATGTGCTGACAACACAATTTGCTGTAGATGCAGGTGCAAGATTTACTTCCGTGAATCAACAAAATCTCTGAAGCGTTTAGCCCAAGGATTGGCTTGTTCATCCCAGCATTACATATTCTGAGGTACTACGCCCACACGCCGCCCGCCCGCCCGTTATGCCCACATATGTTTCCGCATGGTATGGGGAGGGTAGAAAATGAAGAGGATCTTTTTCAGTGAATGGTTACTGCTTAGTTCCTCTGATTATGATGGAAGCTCAGGAGAGACAGCGATTACAAAACGATATTCTCGAAAAATTCGGTTATTTCTGTTAACTTGCCTGATGTATTAACAAACACTAAGACACTATATAAATTGCAAACGTACAGTGATATCACCAGCTTTTCTGTTAATGCAGGCAAAACTGGCTAAAAACAATAGGTGTTCGATAAGTACGATAAATGTCAGTATCGTTACTACTTAGCAATAACAATTAGGAGTTACAGGAAATTGAATGAAGTAATGGTACCACCAAGAGTACATAATGCACGGGTAAGAAACTCTTACACTTACCATGTACAAATCATGCTAGTTATGCACGGTGTGCTAACTCGGGACCCCACCGTAACTTCGGGGGAGTTCCATATTTTACTAATAACACGCTTTCATACAAACGCGTGTCTTCTCACTGGTTCGCTAATTAGCCTCAGGCTTACGGTAGGTAGTTTAAGAGAGTTAACATAACTTTAATTAGCTTAACGCAATTAAAAAACTGATTCCACAACCGTGCAGCATTTTCCTGCTCTTTCCGATGATATAAAAATTGTTGCAGATTACATTCCTTCGAATTTTTGTATTATGCAACAATTTTTACATCACTGAAAAGAGCATAAAAAATGCTATGACGTTGTCGATTTAGTTTTTTCATTGCATTAACCTAATCAACGTTGTAATTAAATAACTAATAAACTACCTACCGTAAGCCAGAGGCTAATTAGCGAATCAGCGAGCACACACGCGTTTATGTGAAAACTAGTGCAAAGTGGGAACTTGCAGTTAAGTTAAGGTCCCGAGTTAACGCGCCGAGCAAAACTAGCATGCTCATAATAGTGTCACGAGTTTCACACTCGTATCTATCACTAATACTACGCTATTACTAATCCTGGTCCTAATGCTGAATTTACTCAAGAAATACCAAGAACTATTAATTTAAGAAGTATTTTACCTGGATTATCTCCAGTAAAACTGACAATTTTGCAGTCACCGCTGAATCCAAAACGATCAATGAAATACTTAGAAATATTTCCCTGGAAACAGAAAATATCAGGTCAATACAAGTGTTTTGAAGTATTAGATAAACTCCCAGTATAGCTATAGTTAAGTCTAGACGAAAGCTAAAAAGGAATCAAAATGTCTACATGGTACCCTTACCTGCACTGTATTACTGCTCACAGGAGTTCCCAGCTTTGCTGCAAGATCAGGAGCACATGCCTAAACAAATGATAGTATAAAACAAATCACAGACTGCTACTGGCTAAACCTGCATCAACACCTAACCTTACAGGTATAGGTTAAGAGGTTACGCCCTAACAAGTAGCTTACACACACTAACCTGACATCATAAAGCCCGGTTCATACTTGCCTCTATGTCTCTGTCTCTATGTCTCTGTCCTTTTGTCTCTACACTGATAGAGACAAGACGTCCATACTTAAAGGGACAAAAGGACAACAAATTCAAATTTCATTGGTCACTTGGTGTAGTTAAAAACGAACTAAATATTTTAAATTGGAACAATACAATATCATTTTTATTGTCTTGTTAACAGCTAACGTTATATTATGTGGCAAACTTATTTTTAAATTGGATATAGATGCAGCTACTTTAAAGTATTCAAGTAACAGAGACTTTTCACGTGGTATCATTCGTTATTCTGACTGGCTGTCTCTTAAGGACAGGCAGAATGCTGAGCATTGTTCAACTTCGCTTAGAGACTCTTAAGGACAGCTTAGAGACAAAAGGACAAAAGGACAGAGACCGGTATGAACCGTCAAGAGACAGAGACATAGAGACAGAGATCTAGTCTAGAGACAAGTATGAACCGGGCTTAAGCCTCACAATAGCACTGTAGCATCAGTGAAAAACATCAAAAAGGTTGCAATCTGTGCAGTAGCTTCATGTTTCGTCAATGTTGCTACAACAAGGCGAAGAACCGCTATATCACAACTACTTAACTAAAACCTGAACCAACCTTGAGACATTCATTATTCCACTCGTGGCTTCGAATATCCAACAGATTCATGCCTGACCCATCCGACCAATCGATCTCGGAGAATTTGCCCAGAAATAGACTGCAAACGAAACTGCTGACCAAAGAAATCCTCTAAATAAATTACTGATTTAAAAGCTTCTAGTACAATTCTGTTGCCTATATATATACGGCGTACTTCAAAGAAGGTAGTGCAAGTGCGATTATAGCAATTGACGTAATATTCACTTCAAATGTTAGCATAAGCTTTTAAGAAGTTAATTCCGCTTTTACTGACGAAATCTAATTAAGGCTTAAGTAACAGCGAAAAAAGTGAAAAGGGAAGGTATACCCGAATTCAAACTATAGGAAATTTCCTATACAAAGCAACACCACAATGGAAATGCAAGGCGACCAACCTTTCCATAACCGCTGGATCGTTCGCCCCTCTTAACCTTTCACAAAGTTTCAAGCAATAAAGAAAAATTGCGGATTTTTGACAGTCCCCAGCCTTCGGTCGTCGACTCATCCCCCGTCCAGAAAAAAATCGATCTCATTTTACAGCCTTTGAGTCAGGAGCATTACCCAAAATGATGACCACAACTGTGGCGTAGGGGTCGACCATTCAGGCAAGTAATTTTAAACAGTATCATGTAGAACATTTTCACAATAGTGAGTCACAACAACAGTTCAGTTCCGGATCAATCTGGTGATAAATATCCCCTTTATTAAAATCTAACCCCACAAAAATTCAGGCTAAGCCTCAGCAAGCAGACAATTTTCCTCACATTAAAGCTAGATACAAATGAAAATATACTTAGCTTAACTCAGAAGACCTTGTGACGCTAATTAGTCAACGGACACAATAAAAATTTAATTATGTGCAGTAATTAGTAAAGTCAGCTATCGACAAAATAAGTAGAATCCTACTTCGGTGTTTCCGTAAGCATCGGGATTAGTGTTGTAGATTTTAGCAATCTGATTACCGGTGAATCTATGATAACCACGAGATCCTGTTATTCTTGCCAATTCCTAAAACAAGGCGAGAGCTACTTCTATATATACACGCAGTCCTAGCTAAAATTTACAGAAAGTCACTGAGATACGTAGTATCTAGCATACACAATGTCATAACGAATGTAACATTAAGATGTAAACCCAAAACTGTCGTTTGATTGAACAGAAACTTAATTTAACTGAAACTTGCCAATGGCCACCTACATTTTTTACATTTTTGATAAATAGAATTAATGACTTTTTTAAAAAATTTGACCTGTCTCGATCTCGGTCGTATGGGAGTCTCGGTCTAGGTACCATGGTGTGGGTCGTTCTGGTTCTCAGTGGTCTCGGTGAAATTTTGGTCTCACCAACCTTGGGATTAGATCCTTTACCTCAGGTCCTCCAACAGAAGTTTCCAATGCTTTGCATTCTGCCTCAGTGCTGGAATCCATCCATATTGGCGAATCTGGTATGGTAAAGCTTTCCTATAATATTAGCATTTCCAACAAATAAGGATACTACTAAATATAGGGTTCTAAATGAATAACACATGAGACTTTTGTAGGCAAACCTGAAAGGCAAAAAAACAAAAATGGATGCTCAAAAATCATCATTATATCCAGTTGAGCCTGCCATAACAACACTCACTGTCTGTCAGATCACTCAAATGTACAGATCATAAAATAGCTTTTAGTTAAATAATAAAATAAAATAAATAAAATAATTAGAAATTAAACAGAGCTTAAGCCTAGATTTTTCATCATCTACTTATTCTTCTTTATAATGTTTCTTAAATATTTATTAGTAGTTCCTCTCGTCTAGGGCCTCCAACGTATATATTCCCTATGACATGTACTTCCTTGTTGCTTTGCCAATCAACCATGCCTTGAAGGAAACGAAATGTGTCACAACAAATAGATTCATTTGAGTCAAAACTCTGAAAAGTGATACGCTGCTTTGCTTACAAACAAAATTTATATATTCGGTATATATTTGATTTTACGATATTGGTTAACACGCACGCAAAGGCTTACTCCGTTATTTTACACATAATAATCAGTCATGTTATCATAATCGTATTATTAAACTAATATGTTTCACTATACTGCTAAATTAAGCATTTTTCCGCGCCGCATGACCCGACAGATACAGCCGGGGGAAAAACGTCTAATCAAACCAAATCTTAGGGATGAGCAAAATGCCATTTATTCTTATGACACTAGTGAATGTATTAACAGTCAGACTCAATATGTTAGGGCTTACGGCTTTGTCTCCCTAAAGCCAGGGAAGATAAGGCGTTTTCGGGCACGAGTTGCCTTTCAAGTCAATTTGCTGCTAGATTCACTGACGAGCGCTTTCTTTTGCGTCTAATTACTCGCCCCTCTTGAACAAAGCTTGATCTAACTTTATCTATAACAGGTAACTAACAGAGATGGCATTCTTGGTTGAAATTCTACTAAACTTTGACCAAAAAATTTGGAAAACATGAAGTCATTAAATCGACATGTGTGACCGTTTAAATTCGCAACCTTCACCTTTACGAACGCTCTACCAAGTAAATTACAGGAAACGCGATAGCATCAAACAGGTTAGGGTTAAGCGCCAAACTAGCGTTAAGTAACAAAAAGGTAACCTGAATTTCTGTCATGCAATTTCTGTTTTCAGAAAATTTCCATATGGGAAACGATTTATCTCACCCACATGGAGTTCCGAAAACGAAACGATCTCGATCGTACCAGATATCAACAAATTACTTGATACTAACTGATCAAGAAATACACCTAATTAGGCAGGCCTGGTCCCATGCCCGAAGGAAGGGACTAGACGAGCCTGGTCGATCCATTCTGTTAGAAATTTTCAGTCGACGTCCGGAGATCGAATTTCTGTTCAATTCTGTGGCAGATGAGATCTCAAGGCAGTCCAGATCTCAAAGGCGCCACTTTGATCTCCATGTTCACTCAGATCGGTTTACAAAGCAGCTGAACTCGGTGGTGGAGAATCTGCATCAGTTGGATAAGGTTCAGCCTAAACTTCAGGCGCTGGGTCGTCACCATGCCAAACTACCGTTTAAGGTTAGTATGGACTGTAGAGATGAGCACGGGCCGTATTTTGTCGGCCAGGCCCGGCCCGGTCCGCTGGCAAAATGTTTCGGCCCGGCCCGGCCCGTTCCAAAATTCGAAGTATGTGCTAAGCGTTCGCACTCTCTAGCTACAGAGTTGAGATAACGTTTGCAAACTTAATCTGATCTGAAAGCTAATTTTGGTATCCTATTCTTAAGTGGCTTCGTTATGCCGAGAGCACACTTAACTAAAGCTATAGTTGATAATAATATGGTTTGAGAGGGCCGGCAGTGTTTTAAAGCAATTCTTGAGGAGAGGAGAGTATTTTCAGCTGTTCTGAAAACCAATCTAAATTGTCTAGTTTCCTGCATGGTCTGCGATAGTCTGCGAAATCGAAATCTGCGCAATAGTCTGCGAAATCTCCCATTCCATCCAACAAACTTTTGTTGAATTCTTTTTGAGAAATGGGAATCTAGAATCTTGATTTGATATCCAAATGGATCTAAGACGGAATGTTGTCCCCTTTTATGTTCAAGTTCACTTTTACACAACAGATTCTCACAATATTCTTAATGTTTAAGGCATCCGTGGGCACATTCTACTGGGACATGTTTGCCGATGCCATGGTAAATCAGTCACTGAACTGGGCATCGGGATTTCGACGACAGCGAAATCCAATCACCCTGAGAGCTTGGGGAAAGCTGGCCCTATTTGTGGTACAGAATATGAAAGAAGGCTATGAAAACGAACGGAGGAAACAGGCTCAGCGATGTCGAACTCGAAGTGTCACCAACAGCGTTGACAACAGTCGACGCAGCAGCTGCGACTACAATGGCGGAGAGTCACCGCAACCGCAACTGCATCCAGCAATAAAGTGAGTACCAATGTTGAGTTCTCAGTACAAAGACTAAGGCAAACTTTATTCGGGAAACCAACTCTTTCTTTGTGTGGAAACTGGAACGAGTACATAATATATAAGAGTGTGACAGCTGGCAAGAGGAATGCGAAGCGTGCACAGCATGGTACCTGAAGTGCAGCTAATAACAGAAAGAAAGCCTTCTACCTGTAACAGTCTATCCATCGTGGACTCTTGGGTGGCAACTGGCAAAGCTCCTAAGAGCAAGAAAATATTTCTGTAAAAATCTAATGAGGACTAAACAGAGACTACCGTACTTCTCAGCCAACACACTCTCCAAAACCGGTAAAGTATTTCTACAATTTGAGTTGGCTGTCGGCTACGCCTATCCATACTAAACACAAAGAGCAGGGAACACATTCTGTATTCCTGCCAGAGCACCGTTCGATAGTTCCATAGTGATGTAAAATGATCACTTAATGACCATAGTGATGTAATGTTCTGAAGACATAATAAAACAAGGAACTGGATATACTAATTTAAAAATATTTTAACGAATAGACTAATAATCTTGAATGTTGGAGCTACTGCAGAAACAGACCCGTCCCATGCCACCTTAGAATTGGTTTGATCACTTACGAAACAGTAACGCGGCACTGCTTTGGCATTGTATTGCCCACATCACATACGATTTTTGAAAAGTTCACTTATAGGATTTTTGCTTAGATTTAATACTATACCAAATGCATTTTACATTTTAGGTCAGCTCCACTGTTACAGACGACAGCGGTCCAGCGAAGCATATCCACAGTTCATAACGAATTCCTTAGCAATCAAGCAGCTGGAGTTGAAGCTTGATGCTTGCGCACGTATAACAAACAAAACGAAAAAATTATTAACAGTAAAAAGCAGAAACAAAAACATTTATTCATTGTAAATATTTCTGTGAAAATTCCGTTAACGCACATCTGTACATAATTTTTGTAAACCGAGTGCTCTCAAAGTTTAGCTTATATTAGAAGGTGACTCCATGAAACCAGAAAAACGGATGTGTGTAAATGGAACTGAGTATTGTATGTTTTTTCAATGAATAAAACATCCTTAACTGTCTCATGATTTCCATGTTATATAATAGATCCTAATGCAGAAAAGCACAATATACACTGAAGAATTTTACACTAAATAAAATTAGATTAAATTTATATAAATTATAGGATCACATAAACAATCTCACCTCCAACCTCAACTTGTTTGATAGTTTAATTGATGCAAACGTTAGCAGAAGTTTGCCAATTTAGGTCAAGCTCAGTGTGGATGCATTCTAACACATATCTGGACGTGTGTCTCCGTGACACACCCACTTAATGATCTATTTGTAAAACTGATTGTAAAACCGTAGCATGAGCTGGGGTGAATGACAATGATCCAGCTATACGTTTAATTGATCCATCCGTCAATTTTGAACAAACACCGCTTTTATATGTCGTTCGCCAAAAACCGTTTTGCGAACCAACATAATAATCCAACTGCGCGAGTCACACACATCATTTGAAATTGAAAATTTTCTGTTTTCTATGATCCACAAGCCCGAAAACTATGAAACTGCCTAGAACAAATTGTTTCGGGCTGAATAAGCATTGAAACTAAGCCATTGCGGCATTTGCGCAAAGGTAATGACAGCTACGACTGATTTCGGCAGGAACAAAGTTTTGTTCTCCAAAAGAACTGGAACTCCAATAGAAAGAAATAATCGTACTGATCGATGTCGAAAACCTTTAGAAACACTGATCATAAAAGAAATTAAAGATTTTGCTAATTAGGCTCGACCCTGCCATATTTCGATGCGCGGACGGCAAGTCAGACATTCAAATTCTATATGTACAAAATTTGAACTTTTGCTGTGTTTTCGTTCATTTTGAAACAATAAAAAGTCAATGGAAACTATAATGAATTAAATCCAAGCAAATTTAATATAAAATAATAGCAATTAACAGATTTGGTTATTTCAAAATTTTGTAGTAAAACCAATCATCGGTGAGCGGACAGCATTCTCTCTTATGATCTTGGAAACAAGTACTTTCTGTTAAATACCAGGAAATTTTTAATTTTTAAACTAGGATCATTTTTTCTAGACATTTTCGTATTTTTTGGGCTT
>JASAND010012846.1:0-66344 GCA_030248195.1 Trissonchulus latispiculum
ATTTAAAGGTATTCGATAAAACTGGCTAATATTTAAAACTTTAAATGAGGGTAGAAACTCCGATCTTTATCATTATCAGGTTGTTTGCTGAGGCACAAGCTTTTAATAACTTAGTTCAGGAAATTAAGGGTAGAGTAAATAATAACGAAAAGTAAAACGTCAGTTTCAAAAAGCTCTCGCTTATTGCGTTTTCTGGCTTTCGCTATCATCCTTAATAACATTTCCAAAACCGATGTTTAACAAGCTGAGAAATTAACTGCAACCGTTGCGTCATCTCTTTCATTTCTGTATTGTAAAATTTCTAAATAATTACGTAAAAATTAATTAGTGCTTCATTTGCCTGTAAATTGTGTAAATTTCACCTTTGCCAAAACATGGGAAATGAGACATACGACTCCTGGAATGGATGGGAAATACATACAGGTCGAATTTTGCAGCCCATGGACAATTTTTCTTAGCCCGTCCGTACGCACCGTAAAAACTTTCTGCCGGGAAGCTTTTTAATTTCTCAAAAAATGCCACATGGACAAACTTCCTGTCAAGTCTTGATTTCCATCTTGGTATTCTAATGCTTTAGTGTAAAAACAAAATCGCAGACTTGAGAGATTTGACATAAACTTTGCTCTCGAACGTTTGCAATCAATAAATTAAATGAGTTTTAATAAATTAAATCAAAAAATTAAAGTTTTTTTCAGAAATTTTGCTGTGAGACATCCGAGAAATCTGAACATGTTTGAATGTTTTTGACAATCCAAGCCGGACTCGAGGAGAGAGGGGAAAGAATTACGTAATTCAGGTTAGACTAGAGTGTACAATAACAATAGCCAAACGCCTTGTCAGGATTTTCCAAACAATCGTTGGTTTATTTTATTAAAATAAATTTTGGGTTTTATTTAGTTACCAGACTTCGTTTTAAGGTTAAAAAGTTATATTTTGAAGGTTATATCCATAATTATACTTATAATTAAACATCCTCTGAACAGATCCAAAACCTGCATGGATCCAAAACCTGCATGTAAGTAGGGTTGTTCCGATAAGAAATTGACCGGGCCGGGCCCGGGCCTAAATTATCAGACTGGCCTTGCCTGGGACTGGCCCGGCCCGGAGCCCAGGGCCCACTACTAGGCCCGGCCCAAAGCCCGGGCCCGCTCCTCGGCCCGGATTAAATTTCCAGCCACGGTGAAAGCCCCGGACTCCGAAGCCCGGGCCCGCTGCTAGGCCCGGCCCAAAGCCCGGGTCACAGCAAGACCCAGGCTCGCAAACTGAGCCCGACAGCCACGAGGAGCCAGGCAGGCCCGGTTGAGCCCGGCAGGCCCGGTGGCCCCGGCCTCTAAAACCGGGCCTGGTAGCGGGCCGGGCTTTCAGCCAGAGCCGGGCCCAACCCAAAATTTTCCGGCCCCGCCCAGGGCCTGGAGCCCGCTACACGGCCCGGGCAAAACCCTACATGTGTGTTTCTGTGTTTCTTAATAGGACATCCTGTATAAACTAAAATGGGTGATTGTTTTACATTCATATTACCTAATGAAACAAAAAATTATAACAGACTGACTAGAAATTTTTGACGACAGCCGCCTTTTGCATTTTTTACAACTTTTGCTAGGTATAGCAGGTACTGTAACTCTGTAGGACTGCAGGGGTGGAAATAAATCGCATTAGAATTTGTCATTCACCACATGCTGATCCCAAACTTTATTTCTCGTAATTATTCATTTGTTACTACAAGAATCTTTACAGGAGCAGTGTTGCCTGCGGGCGCAAATTTTTATAGTAGGCAAACTTTTTATGAACTGATAAAAAGTGCGTAGTTGTTCACTCTGTTAATGTGAAAACATGAACTTGTTGACTTGTGCATTTTACATTACAGCAAGAAATGACACATGCATAATACAGACTATCAAATTATACCGACACTCCTATATATTACATGTTTATATGTTTTATGCACGGGTTCATATCATAGTTTATCCCTAATATTAATATTACTAAAGACTATTACTATAGACTATTTATATTAACTATTAATTAATAAGTATCATACATTAGAATGATTTTAATAGATGTACTACTAGGTGAAAAGGACTACACTAAATTTATTGTTCGCACGTCTTTTTCTGTTTTCAAAGATTTTTATTGCACGATTTTTCTTGATTCTTACTAATTTTTATTGTCAAAGCATTGTTTTTCTGAAGCTTTTTATACCAACAAACATGTAGAGCTACAAAGCACGGGCATTTTCATTCTATCCATTGTGGTTTAATATTCACTTTAATAGTGATGTCACAAGGAAGGTTTAGATAAGTGTTTTGGTGCTAACCCTAGCCAGGCATTTTTAGATAAAGCAGCCCAACGTTTGCTAAGCTGCCGTACAACTGAATAATTGAATCATTACATAAAATTATACTGCAGCATAATTCCATGCATACAATGTTATCGGCTTCAAATATTCTACATAAAATGGGTATTCTTTGCGGTTTTTGCACTCAAAAGTTTAGACATGTTTTTCCTGAAAGGCCACTTTTTTATTTAGCGATCACGGCTCTTCAAACTATTGTCGGCAAAACAGCGCTGAAAGAAATTGAAGCCTATTATTTAAGTATTTGTTTGACTTTCTTTACTACAAACAAATTTTAAGCTTCATCATGATTTAGTTTTCGACTTAGTCTTGCTGCTCGCATCCAATCTTCTGGATTTTCTCATAAGTTAAACTTAGCTATAAAATTGTTTTAATCAACTTCTAAGGGCAATTAAACAACAACTATACGTGCAGAAGAATGGCAAATTTTTTGCTATCACTAATATCTTTCACATAAACTGACTGAACCAATCGAAATAACGGTGTTATTACTGTTTCAGAAATTTACTATTTAATTTATTGCAATGCTTAAGCATCAAGTCCGCACGCTAACAAGGGATCGGCGCCCCCGGAAATCCCTCTGCAGTATCTTCCAGGATGGATCGCTGACGGATTGCGGTAGTTCGGAATCCAGTCCTCGATCTCCGACGGCCAGCACCTCCTCCCTGGGCTATCACTCCTGCCAGCTGAGGAGAAAGAACCGATCGACGTCTGTCTCCAGTCTCAGCAGCGTCAGTACCTCCTCTGAACCCGGTGTGGAATGGGTATGTGAAAGTGATATTTAATTTAATATCACGAATAGCAGCATAGAAAAACCGCCAAAAGGTGACGGTGTGGCGGCAGTAGTAATAGTAGTAGTAGTCGTCGTAGTTGTAGTAGTAGTATTAGTCGTAGTAGTCGTAGTAGTCGTAGTCGTAAGTGGCATCACTAGCAGCAGTAACAGTCGCGATGTTAGTGGTAATGAAACAGTAAATCTGGAATGTGCACCACGCAACGCAAATAAAGATAACCCTAGCCTTCACAACAACGACATGTTTCTACAAAACAAAAAATTAGAGTTAAAATTTATATTAATTAAAGAAACTTGTTTTGTAACAAGCTTTTCTTCGCAATCATTAGTGGTTCCCCCTCCCTACTAGCATTGGCTTGTAACAGGACTTACGATTAATTTTTACCTGTACTTGTGGAGTGGTGAGGTGCCTGTTTTGTTTAAATTCAGGGAACAATTCGTATTTATACGAATACTTTGCGAGCCGATTGCGATTACAAAACGCTGTTTGTCAGTTCTTCTACGACAGCAGATGAGCTCACTCAAATGGTGTTATCAAAATTTGCCAAATATCGATCCAAAGTTAAAGATCCGAAGCTTTTCTATCTCACGATGGAAATATTTACGAAACATGAAGGTATGTTTAATGCATATACATAATACGACTTCTGTAAATTTTGTGGGGAGGAACTGACTTAATGACTTTTTACGCTTGATTAGTCTTTAAGTGGCACCCAACAGAGCAGGTTGAACACTGACTGGAAAACGAAAAGGAGATCACTTCTTAATTACCTTTGCATTTCTCTCCCCACAAATTTTACATCTAATATTAGGCGTTTAGTAGTTTAAACTAAAAAACGGCATATATACTTGTCATTCGCTTTCATGAAACTTAAGTTGGAAATTAAATGAAAGACGAAGAAAAAAGGAGTAAATTTAAACGCGAACAAGAAGTCAGTTCTTCACGGCAGACTTGATTATCGTAAGTGTGGAAATTAAGATATCTATTAATTTTGTCGCAATGTTGTGGATCCAACAGTTTGAAATTAATTAGTGTTTAAAATTAATATTAGTTTAATTTGAGTTTAGGTTTACTCCTTTTAAATTTCATTTTAATTAAACTTTAAACATCGAGTGGTACTTCTCTTCTTACTTTTTTCAGATAAAAAAGTATTCTTTTAAAATTTATGGGAGAGAAATGCAAAGGTTATTAAGAAGTGACCTCTCTCGTTTTCGTTCTGCAGTCAGTGTTCAACTTGCCCGGTTGGGTACCACTTAAAGACTAATCAAGCGTGAAAAGAGTCATTAAGTCAGTTCCTCCCCACAAATTTTACAGAAGCCCATAATACATAATGTAGATTTGCAAAAAGCTTTATTTTCAAATTAGTAAACATATACTTAGTTAGTTAAATAATATTATTTTACGTTGACTTCAAATATTTTTTGAGAGTATATGAACCAAAAATTTTCCTAAATAACTGTAATCGTAAGTATGAAAATATTTGAAAATGCAGGTAATGTTTTTGAACTCTGTTTCTGTATTTATTTCAGGTCGAACTGTAGAAACGATTTTGGCTCTTGATCCGAATTCTAGACCGCTTGAACTGCAACAGTACCATCCCAAAGATCGCTCAAGGTTTTAACTTAGCGCACTAATTTAATTGAAACTAGTTTTGTAGATTTTGGAGCCAAAAATTTTATGTACTTTTTGCTGTTTTGTTTGAAATATTATTTAAATAAAAAGTTTAATGGTATATTCATAATTTTTAGATTTGTCCTCCAAGTTCGCAAAGGCTATCAGATCAAAGTTCATGACAGCTATCTTTCACCTGAGGTAATAATCTTTGTTTACTACGAACCTGTTTCTTACGTTTCTGGCATTTTTGATTTTGCATACTTTTGGTGATTAAAATTTGTGTTAATACTATTATTTTTATATTTTGATTTTTATTTTTCAGTCGAACTACAGAACACTCTTGGTGTCTGATCAAACAACCTGTTCCGATGTTTTGCGATTGTTACTGAGATCGTTAAGATTAAGTTGGCCCTCTTCAGCTGTCGGTCTTGTGATTTTGGATGTAAATAATGGAGGTATACATAGCATATTTTGCAGATTGTAATCTTTAACTAATCCCAGAAGTTGGCGTATGCTATTGAGAAATTTTTCCTTACATCACAAATTTTAATATGAAGTTGTCTAAAATGCCAGTACTTGATTATTAGTAAGTACTAATCGTATTAGTAGTAGTAGTAGTACTAAGTAGTAGTAGTAGTAGCAGTAGTACTAAGTAGCACTAGTAGTAGTACTAAGTAGTACTAAAAGCAGTACTAATTGCAGTTTGGCATGTGATAAATTGTGGACTTTCGTTGTGTTTCCGCCACATTGCAGATTTGTGTATGAAACTTTATGTTGCTTATTATTTCCGATAGTTAGAGTGTGAAAATAAGCTCAAACGCGAAATTTTACTGATATGTGCTTCATTTTATTTTTAGGTGAAAGTCCAATCTCTGGTGATCAGCTGCTGAGTACTGTTGTTGATCAGCCATGGTGGGATGATTCTGCTTATCAGCTTCACGTTAGACCTACAGTTGTAAGTAGCTAATCTTCAATTGTTCCTAACAACGTTTTGTAGGTGCTTATAGTAATTTTGGCCAGTCAGAAAATATCACAGGGCCCTATAATTAGATTTCCACTACTTGTTGGTGTGGGAACTGTTCCGCCTAATGTTAGATGATTACTGTTGGAATAGATGTATCAAAGACCTTCACGAGTTTGAATTTTCATGCCCGGCCTGGCTCGGCCAGTAAAATTTCTGTTTGGTCCGGCCCGCTAGATAAATTTTGAGTAAATGTTTCTATTGTAGAGGGTTTGATCGAGGACTTAGTGCCATAAACTTTTGATTTTTAAGGGGGGGCCAAGGGAAACCGAAAATTTTCTGTCTTCGATTTTGCTCAAAAGCTGTATATAGGGGTTTTCGGGGTCATAGAAATCTTAAGCTTAAACCTTTAGCTTATACTGAGCTAACGAAAAGCGCAATCGAAAAACGGACTTAAGATTCGTGTTCTACGACCCCAAAAACCCCTATATACAGCTTTTGAGCAAAATCGAAGACAAAACATTTTTCGGTTTCCCTTGGTCCCCCCTTAGAAATCGAAAAAATCTAATTTCGCGAAATCGAAAAATTTTGCGGTATTAGAAGTCAGCGTAGTCGAAAACATACCCGTTGTAAATTTTAGCTTATTTGGTCAAGTATTAAGGATTGTGAGTGGTTGGGGGGGCAATCGAGATAAGACCCCCTTGTTTGACCTAGTTCCAACATTTTCCAATGGTTCCTGGTTTCATGTTTCAGGTTCGTGAAATGAGAACAACGGCCAACGTCCTCAAGATCCCTGTCAACTGTGGCCCCTACGATTCCATTCCCGTCCACCCGCACCGGTCTCCTCTCCCATCCAAAGCGTTCGGTGATACTCTGACTCTCTGCAATCAGTTCAACGAATTCTGTATTCTCTGATTGTTCGTGTTTCAGGAACTTAAACGGCCATTCTGTTGGTTAATGATAATTTAGTTATGTAGCGGAAAGTTTTTATTGAAAATCCTAATTTATGTAAGCAGGCAGTCAGGGTACTGAATCAAATCAATTGTGTTATTATTGTAAACAGTTTTGATTGATTAGGAGTCTTTTCAGCAAAATTTAAAACTGTTATTTTAAAATTAAACTTTAATTAAATTAAATTAAAATAAAGTAATAATTAGGCTATTTCCACGTTCTCTTTTCTGTTTTATTTTGAGAGATTCTCAAAATCAAATATATATATGCAAACAGATCACCGAAACTAAATTTTAGGAATTGCTTTGTAATCAGCTTGTGTTCTGTCTGCGGTCTTTTGCTTTTGCAAGCCTCACTGCAATGTTGTGGCTTAATTGTTAATGATTAATAATGCAATGTAAAGATTGTACGATAGGTAGCTCCATGAAGATGAATTTGCAATCTCCATTCATATTTTTGTTTACTGTATTTTTATGCTCTCTTTGCTTGTACAATGTAGTGCAAATCAAAATATATATTTATTAACGCGAAGGTTATTGGTTGCCGTGCCTGCGCAGGGCGTTGCTTCGATCAGAATTTTAAAGACTATCAAAGATAATTGAGATTCGCTAATTCTCGTACTATGCTTATCATGTCAAATTTCAATGCGTGTGAAGATTTGATAAAACATGAAATCTGGAAACAGAACCAAAATTTTTGCTTCTGCTATCGTAGATTTTAGTTTTAGCTTTTTGAATGTCAGTTCAATTAATTTGTTTTGCTTTCACTGATATTATTGTCAGTAAAATTCATTAGCTGGCTGTTTGTTTCTAGCGGGCAGGAATATATGTAATAGGTAATCTATAAAATGCTCAACGTAGGTTAAGCTGCCTCCAAGAATGTAGCATTTTGTTTAGCTCCGGATTTACAGCCCGAAATGCTACCAACAGGAGCTCAAATTGTCAATAGCATGATGGGTAAAGGAACTTTTAGCGGTTCAGTAACACAACGACCCAACACAACCAACTTCTGTAGCCTTAGGATGAATTAGATATTATATCTGTATCTCAACTTCTGGGCCCTGTTGCACAAACTTTTAATCAGTAATCGTTAAGTTATTTTTCTTTGCACAAGACTAGTGTTGTTTCAGTAACCGATCTCAGTCGGCGATCCGAAATAATTTCAGTCCTGAACACGACATTATATATCGTTAGAAGCTTAAATATTTGCCAGCTAAAATTACACACGGACCCGGAGTCCAACTCTAGGCTAAAGCCCACTGTTTTGACTTCACACTGCATTGTGTGTGTAATTAGACACCTAACATACGTTATAATATTTGCTAATTAAAACAAGAAATCATTGTATTTATTGGCTAAAATAGTCTATCAATCAATACTCCATATGATTAATATTCACGGCGGAATTGCAGCATTATAGAGAAGAATGAAACTGCCAAATGCAGATCGTTCGCCTGTTGAAGCACGGTCAGGATTTTTTATACGTCCAGTCGTTTTAAGTCATACGGTGTTTGTTTGGTTCTCCCGATGTGTTTTAAAGGAGACTTTCGCCGAAGCTCCGTTTTAGAGGAAAGATTCTTTTGTTTGCCAAATAATAGCTTATCTTCGGGACGTTTATTTGCAGCCCTTTTCTTGCTCGAGCCGACTTGTGATTTTGCCACTTCTTGTGATTTTTGAAGTTTGGCCGTCTTTCTCTTCTCTGAGCCTTCTGGCGATTTCATGGTATCTCTAGGTTGAGGCAAGGTTTCTCGTTTGCTTTGGCTGTCGGTGGATTTCCTTGGCTGGAATAATAGTAAAACAGATATCAGAGATTTATCTGAAACTACGGGCGAAAGATTGAAATTAGCGTAATAAAGATTTATCGGCTGTCCGAGACCTAGCTGCTGAGTGATAATCTTGATTGGCCAACCTGGAGTCGAATCTCTGTTCTCAGCATTTCTTCACGGTCACTCCTGATTTCAACCGTTCACACATTAGCAAATTCACCCAACGTGACATTGTACAAAATGCATATTTCTACAAAACATTTATCCTACAAATTAAGGGGGGCTACGAATTTCGCTAAAAGTTCGATGTTGGAAAAGCTAGCTAGTCTTTTGCCACATAATAGCATTAGGTTTAGTGTAAAATAGTTTAAAGTTTGAAAGAATTCCATGCAATGTAGCGTCCTGTGGAGCCATCAAAAGTTGGTGTTGTCGGCCCAAAGCTCGACATGACACGTACGCAAACTTCGCTTCGCCCTGATCGCTATGCGCAAGGTACGGTACCCAAATTTTCCAGAAATAGTTCTGACATACAGTACTTTGATATCGTGTAAACTAATCTCTAGATTATTGTATTCTTTTCTGTGCGATACAATCAAAGTGCGAAAAATTTGATGTTGTAGGTCTATACGGGTGCAGGTTAACTACGTATAATGAGCTGTGGTTTACCAAATGAACCCATCTTTGATCCAATTAAGCCGGGTTCACACTGGAGTCTTAAGTCTTTAGTTTTAAGTCGTTAGTTTTAAGTCTTATGTCTTTAGTCTTTACTGGATTTGGTTCACACTGACGTCTTTAGTCTTTAGTCGTAAGTCTTTAGTCTTAAGAGATAAATTTATTTCATGTCCAGTCTTAAGGTCTTAAGCAAGCTAAAAACCTTAAGACTAACGACTAAAGACTGCAGTGTGAATCAAGCGAGTCTTAAGTCTTAAGTCTTTAGCAGCCTAAGACTTACGACCTTACGACTTGAGACTCAGTGTGAACCAATTTCCCAAGTCTTAAGCTCTAAAAACTTAAGACTTGCGACTTAAGACTCCAGTGTGAACCCGGCTTTAATACTCCAAGTATCTGTCTTAACTTACGTTAAAATGACGTGATTTCGTTAATCCCTGCGTTTGAAGTGCTAGATTACATTATATTGTCGCCGTTATTTGGTGCCATTTCGAAGATGTGAGTCAATTACTCCAAAGTACTGTGGCAGAATCTGCTGAAACTTTGTGCATTACAGGCCAGTGAGTATACGAAGATGTACAGAAAGCTAGGTTACTTGTAGCCTCGCTCCAATGTTCAGAAATGCTAGATTGATTTCTCGAAGTATGGATGGCGATCGCTCCAAAAAGCTCTAAGACAGTTGTAAGCGCATACTGAACGAAGGAAGCGTCATATCGAAAAACGGATTTCATATTCGTATTCAGCAGGTCGAATAACCCCTATAAGCACCTTTTCGGCAAAATCGGAGACAAAAACTTTTTTGATCCCATTTTTACTGCGCTTGGCTAGCTTTTCAGGCCTAAAAATAAGGGTTACTTCTTAACAAAACGTTAGCTAGTGCACTAACCAGAAAACCAAAGCCCTCGAAATTTACCGACAGTTTGCCCCTATTAGAGCAGCCTAATAATTGGTAAAAACCTGGGATAGGCTAGGGGCTGTCAATTTTATTAGATCAAAAACGGTCCACGGTCACATTGCAACTTTTTGCCAAATTTCAAACTTTGACCTGTTATTGCTAATGAAGGAAACAACGCTCGAAAGCCGGAATACTTTTAATATTTAGTTCCCACTACGGAATATTTAACCTTGATATGTTAGCTAATCATATGCCAAAAGGTAGGTCTCTCTGAAGAAGTTGGGCAAAACCGTTCGTAGCCCCCACCCTTAATCTAGACAATTTTAAGTAACAAAATCACTTTCGCACTAATTCTTTTTATTTAACAGTTAACATTTGTGGCAAGAAGTTTCAGAATTGGTCAAACCGTTAATCCACCAGAGTTCAGAAAAACTTTTTCAAAAAACCCACTTTTCGCACCAAAATTTCGATTTTGGCGGCGTAGTGCCAGAATCGATGTGTAATAATGCCCACTACGGATTATTTAACCTTGATATGTTAGCTAATCATATGCCAAAAGGCCGGTCTCTCTGAAGAAGTTGGGCAAAACCATTCGCAGCCCCCCCCTTAATCTAGAAAATTTTAAGTAACAAAATCTCTTTCACACCAATTCTTTGTTGAACGCTCACTGAAAACTTTCAGTTTACTCTATGAACATAGGGATAATACCCGAGCAGTACGTGGTACTGAAGTATCTTTAGGTTTTGGTAATCCAGGAATACCAGTTGAATCTGGTAAACTAGACTTATCGTCCTTCAATTGGATTATGCGATCATTTCTTATGCTAAAATATGTATAAACTGAAATTAGAAACTTGACGATGCGATAGAATGCGATACCAAATTAATCAGTATATACTCAATTTGTTCAAGCTTTGCTTGTCGTATTCCCTTCCTTCGAACAAAGGCAAATACTAACGTGTATTTTAGATAGCATATATAAAAACAATAAACAATGACATAACGGCCAAATACAAATATTATATTATAGGGAGTGGCCTGTATCCGATCCGGCTCAGCCCGCTGGTCTCTGGAGAGGACCAAAGCTCACGGGCCCTAGTGTACGGCCTGGTTAGATTTTGCGAGATTTCATCGGTTGTCCTGCACTATCCTGTTATAATTATTCCGGTTATGTCATTCACTACGATTATAGCACTAGCAGGTCCTGTTATGGCACTGCCATCATCAAAGATCTAAATTTGTTTTAATTGATGATGCTATGAAAAACGTTGGCAAATCTGGTTATATATAAAAGCTTACTTTACATCTACAACACTGCCCAGCCAAGGCATTCGCTGCATGTTTCTGGACATTTCTGTGTACGGTACTTCTGGACTTGGAATATTCCAAAAGATGTCTTTCACCAAAGGCGGATGCTGCCTGTGTAAATGGTCCGCCAATAGAAATCCTACCTACAAAAAATTAAGGGGTCTTATATATTATATTTAGCGACACGAATCTACAACAATCACGATCAGAAGATTGTTACGGGAAGTCCTCTCGTGGTTATCCAGATAGATACAAAATGAAAGGTGGGCAGGAAAGTGCAGTGCAACCCCCGCAGCAACCACATAAAGCAGGTATACCTAGTTTGAAAAATCCTTCACCTGATTCCGTTTTATTAACTCCTAAATGCTTACCATTTTAATAATACGTATAATTTTAGTAAGTTCAAATAAACACTTCAATAACACATTTCAATAATAGGTTGTTTAAAAGTTTAAAGAAGTAAATTTATGATTTTCATCAACATTTAGTATTAGAAGAGGTGGACTCAGAATTGCAACGAGAGATACCTGAATGTTTCTGTCAATAATCAGGTTTAGCTCAAAGTCATCGTCATCTTCGCCCAGTGGATTGATCAATTGTTCAGCCGTCTGCAAATATGCCAACATTAAAAACTTAGATTACACTAGAAGCCAATTATCACGGATTATCATCAATCTGAGTCTGAGTATTTCTCAGCAAATCCTCACTTTTGGAAGATGTTGCCAAACGGAGTATCACTATAATTTGATTATATTAAATACAGAATAAAATAGCTGAAAAAGTTATTTAAATGTTACTAAAAGTTATTTTAGAAGCAAATAATTGTAATAGTAACTTTGAGCCAGCCCAGATAAAAGAAAATCAAGGTCACAATATGAACTGGAAAATATTCATCAATCCAGAAATAGGAGCCATCAGTTGGTCCAGTTTCAGTGAGAGATTTCTCATCATTTTGATTGTAACGCTTTCTCACTTCAGAAAACAAATACTGATGTCCCAGAACGGCAGCCAAGAAGTAGGAGTAAACTGCGATACTCACTGCCTGAAACATTAAATCGTGATCACTCAAGTACAGCTTATATGCAGTTCAGTTTTAAGACTGTGCACAGTAGTTAGTTAGTTAGTTAGTTGGTTAGTTAGTTAATTTATTCACCAACCAATGAATAAAATTAGTAGAAAAAATAAATGTAAGGTATTAATAGAAACACTATTTAACAGATTTAACTACGGAGCTTTCACAGAGTGCCAAAACAACTCCTGGTCCTGACCGTTTGAGTTGAAATTATCTGGAACTGACTATTTGGTTATCCACGCCACGCCGAGTTCTTGGAGGAACAGACTGAGGTTCCTGCTATTTTGTAAAATTGCATCTAACGATTTTCGAAAAGGGCAGATTAGCTAAACGGTCCAAATCCTTCCGTTTTGCCAAAGTGGCAAAAGTACACCTACTTGGATTTTCAAGCTTTTGATATTTTTAGTTTCTTTCGTTCGAGGCTTTTAATAACGTATGACAGTACAGAAATTAACAGGTTATATTAACATATATTAATATTTAATTATTATTATTATTATAATTATTAATATATTAACATTTTGCATACATTAACAAATTTGCATACCTGAGTATATACTATGGGCACGCTGATCCAGTCATAACTTAACAGCATTCCACAGCTGCTTCGAAAGGCATTAGCTTCCTGGAATGTAAGAAGTCATAAGACAGATCACGAATTTTTGACTCACATTCGTTCTAACGTTTTTGGTTCTCGTACTAATACATAGTTCTTAGTAACCCAATATTTCTTTGGCCTCAAACATGTGAGCGCATGTTAATAAACTAAGTAAGTTTACTGAACAAAACCATATTACTGATAAAATCTTTTCAATATGATAATGATCCGTTATTTTTCCTTCCTGTGAAGCCGTTATCAGAAGATTGGCAAACCAAACCACTGGCTGAAAATAGGTCCCGTGCGGACTTGGAGTTATTTCCAGCAGCTGACGCTCTTCTTTTGTCAAAAGACCTGAAACAAGAAAACTAGATAGCAAACTAATTAAAGCAATGCGTATGCAAAAGATCAGTTTCTCAGAAAACTGATTTTCTTGGCAAAATTTTAGAGATCTTGCCTGGCTCACCAGATGACGTGGTGTTAAAATTTTATAGGTATATATACCGCTTTATGCCAATAGCTTGTTCAAAATTACTACATTAACGTTGCAGTTCTCAAGAATAAGGAGGTATTTATTAACTACCTCCTTTCTGGATGTGTCGTAGAGTGGGAAATCGTTTCTTAACCGACGTGCTAACAGCTTGCAGTGTCAGGACCAGGGAAAGATTCAAGTATCGAACCAGGGATCGTCTTATCATTCTACATCTTGAATCCGTCCCAACAATGTAGGAATTTATTGTGATAGCAGCTCTGAAATGAGAGCAGCCGGGTGGGTGGAATTAATTTTCGGTAAACTCTTTAGCTGAGCTGCAAATTAAATTAACGAAATTATTTTCTGATTAAAGAAAACACTGGCGGTGAAAATCCCTCATTCAAAGAATTACATCGTGACGGAATACTGTAAAGTGAATGTGCCGATGATTAGACACCATGCAATTATTGCGTTCATTCTTTCAACTTTCAAGTAATCTTAATTATTTCCTGACGTTATATTGCAGATAGTTTTAGATCTGTTTTGCTAAGACCATCTTTTCCACCTCCAGTCAAAAGATTAAACTTTTGCAAACAACACGGGACACAAATTCAGCCGCCCGATGTTGTAGCAACTTTTACACGATTCCACCCACATAATATACTTGTATATCGGTATACCGATCTGGCCAGGGTATGGCAACATAGATGTCCCACCATCGCTTGATGATAACACCAATGTAGAAACTGAGCACAAAAGCCAACGGGACATTGTCTTGAAATTTGCGGAAGTATTTTGCCGTGTATTCGAAGGCTCTAAACAGAAATTATTTAAAGAAAACTTTTCTTCAGACTATCCAAAGACATCCGTAATAGTACACCGGTCAGTCCTATGTGCTTAGGTTAATAGCATACCGGTCAGTCTTATGCTCACCAGTTTTCTGGAACAGTGTCCTTGAATTAACTTTTACATAAAATATATATTATTGATCATTTCCATATTCGACCGTCTGACCGTTTACCGGACGTAGTTTTAGGAGGATACTGTGTTCGGCTGTGGTAACTCACACATTTAATGTATTTCAGTCACCTGTAAGAAAGAACTAAAACTGATTTATAGAAAACACATACTCTTGTTGCTGGCTTGTGAGTATAAATCTATAAAGCACTGCAAGACTGTAGTAAAGCACAAGAAACAGTAGCAATTCCTTGTACAGTAATCTATAAATGCTCCCTTTCCATCTCTTTAACAGCTTCAGAAATCCACAAAACTTTGCAGTGCTAACTTCTAAAGAATAGGTTATAGTCATTTTAGCAAGCTTGGAAACACATAGCCCAATACGTAGATTGTTTCGCAGGAGACATTTTGGATATTTTGGTTTTGTTTTAATGAATCCGTTTTTGACAATGCCAACCTCAGAACTTTCATTTTGTAATTTAAAAATCTAGTAATTTCATAATTTGACATTTTTGAATTAGATTCTTTGCGCTTACTTTGATCTCTGATTATTTACTTTCCTTTTTGCGGAAATAACTTTGTCAACGGTCAATGTCAATGTCAGCAGTTAACAAAAAATTGGGTAAGGAATATCGCCATGGATTTATTAGCCTTTGAAATTCATTATGTAGAATAATGTCTTCATAAGAGCTCTCTTCAAGATCCTCAACCATTTTGATTACCTAATTTCTTGGCAAGAAAAGGATAAAATTTTTAATTTTCCACCTATTATCCGTTCTGGAATTAATTCATCAACGAATGATTTAATTTGAATCCAGTTTGAATGTGAACCGCTTTAACGGCAACTCTGAAACAGCTTTTCTTATGCAATCAAGGACTACACATTTAGCAAAATTGGGGTTAAATGTCACATTTCTGACTGGACTATTAGACAGACAATCTCTGGCTTGAAATCCGGGATAATCTCCAGGGACGCCATAGAATGTGTATCTTGTCCATTATATGCTAGGTTTAAGTTTATGGCAAATCGTTTCTTTCCCATTTTTAGGAAAAATTTTCTTGTCTACTGCTTTTAGCTGAAAAGGCCATATTATTACAGTAAGTGCCTTCTATTTTCATTAGTTGATACTTCTAGCATAATTTTAACGCATAAGCTTCGCACTTTGTATCGAAATTCATTGTTCTAAGCAGAAGGCCGCATTTCCCTGATTTTGTGAGAGAGAAATGGCTAGATTTGTGGTCACAAAATTTCGGGTGAAACCAGGATTTCATGGCGGGGAGTTCAGCAATTCCGATTTCCGAATTCAGCAGGAAACAACGCTGCCTGGACTGAGGAACTCCAGAAATTAGAGAAACTTTTGGCATCCGAAGTAAAACTATTAGTTCACTATTGAAAATCTAAGAAGACCAAGAAAAAAGTTCGAAATATTTCACATTTTAGCAAACTGCGCAGGTACTTAATTTTCAGACAACCACAACGCTATAAAATTTAGAAAAACAAAAAACAAACCAAATTGCCAGAACATTTCTTTTGCACAAAAACTTTTAAGTCCTCCATATTAAATTCAAATTGCTGCTTTTAAACAGCATCACGGTAGCTTTTGCTTCAGCTTCAGCAGGTTCTGTCAGAAACTAATTTGTTCCTCTTTATTGTTTATGCTTTTTTATTTAAAAGTTAAAGCCAAATTTTTAAGTCTCCACCGAATGCCACAAGAAGATAAGGGCTCTAAAACTAAGTAGTACCTAAAATTGGAGCCCGTAAATTTGATGGAAGTTTTTCCTCTTTTCACCAAAGTTGCCATCAAAATAAAAGAAGGGAGAGAAGCGAATGTTACGTCATTTGCTTGCATTGTGGCAACCAGCATTACTACTGTTTGCTAAATTTGAGTTTCCTATCTTTGTGTTGTTAGCAACTGACGCCAAGTTCGTGTTTAGCAAACAGCGCCGCAAAAGTGACGTTGTAACATCGCATTCTCCCTTAAACTTAGCCTTTCCGTGATCCGAAACTCATTGAACTTCCCTGGAGTGCTCTCTGGAGAGTCTCTCAGCGGCTTTAACAGGCTCAGACTGTATTTGTGTGACCCAGAATTTCAGAATTTCGTGAACAAAATCTCTTCCGACATTTATTTACCAGTAAAAACATCCACGAAAACAAATAAACACTGTTGTCCTTATTGTTGGCTACCAATTCTCACGAGGGTTACCTATAGAGCTAACTCATATTATAATCTCTGCTGAGCAATAATGTATTATGCCAGAGTCTTTTATGAGGTAAGTGCTTTAACAAACAGCTGTTGCTAATACTAATTGACATGCAGTGTACTTTGTGCTAACTTTTTTGTGTTAGCTTTGAATGGCATTCGTCCGATTTAGAAGTTACCTAACTTGAGGTTTGACGGGCAAAGTTCCCTCCTTTGCACTTGAAGCCTTGCACTGTTCCGCCCATATACGAGGATAAATGTAGGAACACTGCTACAGTTTTAACGATGTTTCGCCTGTTTGAATCTATTAAACTAAAAGCTATTAAAATTTTAAATAAATTTTACGAGCTCTCTAAAGTCAACAACAATTCCCGTAATGTAGACCTTTTCTATTTTCTCTCTCATCTTCCCGAATGAAATAAAGTCATACACCACCGAATGCTCGAAAAATCCAGCCAACTGATCTGGTCTGTCGGCTGCCAAATCTCCGCTTTAATTGATAAGGATTAGGGGTGCCTAAGGAAGGCTTAAACGGCGCTGATTAAGATTAAGCTTTTCCGCTTCCTAAAATATGGATTGGGTCTCGTCTTCCCCAAAAGCTTTCCTATTGCTTATTCCAAAATAATGTATATACTATTATACAGTGCTGAAACGCTTTGTCTTTCCCGTTTCTTATCCGCTTTACCGTCAAGCTTTCAGCCTTTAAAAGTAGCCCCAGAGCAAACTAAAATAACTCAATCAGAGCATGCCTAATGTTTGACTTCTTTTTTGAGCTAAAATGCCCACTTTTTATTATTTACCAAACGTTATTTGGAATCCTGAACCCTTTCTGGTGAAACCAGGAATATTCCATTTAACATTAACCTCAAGCTATGTTTAACAAACATATATACTATACAGTTTGGTAATCACCAATTTTAATTTAAAGAATACTATTAAATTATTCATTACTTTTCTTTGTCTACTGTCTGTCTACGGAAGAATTTCCATTGCAAATTATATTATGTGTTGGTTAGGTAGGAGAAATGAAACCTTGAAGTCTTCATTCTATTTGCGATTGTGATGACGTTCCTTTAAAAGTGTGTCCGTCTGGAAGGATTAAGTAGCACTTTGCAATACGGCTAAAGTCAAAGTAAATTGCTAACAAATGAAGGTAACATCATTAATTCGCTCTTGTGCGCGAAACCGGATTAATTAATTTGTTTTTTAATTTTAGTGGAAGCCAGCCATGGTGGTGTTCACCGTTCCTCGAACCGCTGTAGCGTTGTTTTTCATCATCGGGATTATTATGTCATTTTTCGGGGCCTGTCAGGTTCTGTTTTGTGCCGAATTTTGGTTCGTCCCCCTGGAAATATTGAACGGTTTCGCCCTAAGTATTTTCTGTATCTGTCTCCTCTGTCGTCGCCGAGAAATCGGTTCTCTAACCGGTCTGACGACCTTTATACTATTTCTCCTGCTGGCAGTTGTTATCCTTAGCATCAACGTGGCTGAACTGACTTGTTTGCGTCTCAATCGGGACGGGCTGATCTGTCGCACGATGGATCTGAGAACGCATTATCTGGCAGATCAGTGTTCCTATTTGTTGGACACTTTCCACGAACTGGCCAACAGTCATATTTCAAAGGACATCGCCCTTACCATCATTCATTCGGTTAGCATGGGCGTTGCTTTGGGCCAGGTGATCCTATGCACTGCCTGCCTGATTTGCCTGAAGAAAGCCCTCAATCCCTGGTGCAACCCGTTCATAATTCATGTCGTCGTCGGTTTTCTTATTCTAGGTTCCGGTTGCCTTCACTTTGCCTACTGCGGTCTCTATTTCTACACAGGAGCCGGAATCTGGTCCAGTGCCATCATCATGGGCACAGGAATTTTTTGCCTGTGCGTGGAGGAGCCCTCCCGGATCTGCACTGCCTTTCTGCACATCCTTTGCGTTCTCTGCTGCATCATGCTGCTAGGTTTCAATCTTTTTGGCGTGTTCTGCTGGATAGCGCCCTACATGGAGCAGACGAAAAATTTCACTGCCATGCACTGTGAAAATTCGCCCTACCTCAGCGAAACTCACCAAAGACTGTACCAAAACTGTAGAGCAAGTATGCATATGCTGGCGTACAATACCCCGGAATGGGCCCCCTATGAACAGGAAGAGACCAGCTACGTTAAACTTTTTGCCTACTCATCACTGTCGGTTTTAGGATTCATAGAATTAGTGTTTTCACTGTATATGCTGATTATCATTATTGGAAAACGAAGATAGATTTGCTTGTACGGAATTGAACATTATGCGTGTAATAGAAAGAAATAAATTTAAATGTTTCAATACTAATGCTACATACCTAAGTGTTGCGCCGAATTACATGACGAAGCCAAAAATGGCGATGCACCAGATAATGTAGTTTTTAGGGCATTTAATGTAATGTATTTAATTAAATACATTAAATTAAATTAAATTAAATGTATTTAATTTAATTTAATGTATTTAATTCCGAAGATCGTGACCCTTGTGCGCTGGTTCACTGACCGAAAGTTCAGCTCTGGAATTCAGTCTGCGAAATTTCTGAAATATCTAAAAGCTTTCACATTTTGACGCCACTTTATCATTTAGCAAATTCGTGTAGGTGTTGCTAGATAAGGCCACCTAACTGTAAGTGCGAACAAGGAGATTTCATCCATAACTACAAGTTTTCACTATTATATACAATTGACACGCCACTTGACTTGTTTCCGCATTATTCACTAAAATCATCTGGACACCCAAACCTAACGATTTTACTAAGGACAGAAGTGAGTAATATGCAATTATTAATTTCTGTATAATCGCAACTGTAATATTAAAAGCGAAATCTTATTCTATTACGAAATAGAAAACGAATATATAATCGGTGTATTTTAATTCAAAGAAGCGAGCTTCGAGATTACGTTTGCAGTGCAGACTGTAATGTTGATTATAGCGGCGTTAACCATGGGCTATCAGAACTTTTAACCTATAATTCAGTCAGTTATCAGCGTGGGTGAATATTTTAAACGAAGATCTTCAAATTCCAAAAACTTAAAATCAAAAATCACAATTTAGGTCTACTAAGAAAGAATGCCGCATCCTCTGCTCCAGCCTGGCAGGAAAGTGAAGGATACCGTACAGATTCATCGCTGGAACGCCCAGGGTGTGGAGGAAACAGACTGTTATTTCCTAAAACAGCAAAATGGAACAATTCGAGAAACAAAAATTCGAATTCGGAAAATCCAGCAACGTTCAGAACAGAGTGATGCCCGCAGTGCCTCCAGTCGAGATAAAATCTTCGAATGGATAACACCGGTCGGCCAGCAGTCTTCCTACAACTTCACCAAATACGAATCCATGGAAACAGGTGCGGTTCCATCCAAAGTCTGCAAACTGGTTAAGGCCAAAAGTCAGGGCGAGCTGGGAAAGGAAACAGCCCAATCGAAGGAGAAAAGTCCCTCGCCTCAAGGCTCCAATTCAGAGACCAGCAAAGACAAGGGCAACAGTGGTCCCTTCCAGATCCCGAAAAGTGAATCCAAAAAGACCACAACCACAGAAACAATCTGCAAAGTTTGCCACAAATGGGTTCTGGATAATTCCAAATCCGTCCTGGATCCGCGATGTCGATGCAGTCATGACAGTGAATCGCCGGTTCCCAGCAGAACAGCTACACCCGAAGTCTCACTGAGACAAAGTGCCAGAGCTAAGGTTCGGTTCAAGGATTTTATGTAAATAGTAAAAATAGTAATTAAATATTACAAAATAAACGCTACAAAAATATTAAAAGATAAAAGACAACCGTATATTTCCGTTCCAAAATCCTACAAGTCTACATACAGTTGCTTTCTGTAGAAAAACATTGAAAACTAAAGGATTACCTGAAAGATAAAAATTATTCCTACTCATAGACGATAAAAATTATGCAAGACTACGATTAGATCAGATTAAGATCATAAGTTTACATACGTAAACGTAACTTGCTTTCTGAGATGCTGCTGAAAGGTAGAATACAAAATTTGAGCTGCTAAAGAAAATACAAACTTGTCTGAAAGACACAATTATTCGAAATTATGGTGGCACAGTAAAAATAAGCAATAAATTAAGTCAATTGAATAGTTAAGTTAAACTTAATACAAATGTGAATCTGAAACTTCAACCAATGTTTCAGGGCAAACCCAGCTGGAGCAACATTAAGCAACCCCTTCAAACTAAGAAGATATTGGGCGGACGGAAATCTTCGACCTCCAAGGTAGCTTCCTTGTTGACGAGTTCCAAGGAACACACAGCCATTACCCTGAGTGATTCGAAGACCGCGACAGGGAAAACAGCGATTCAGCTAACCGCTGGAAAAAGAAGACGAAGATCTCACGGGAAACGAGCAGGAAAACAGGCCATCTGGGAACAGCGAAGTCGAGTGATACCGACAGAACCTAGCCGGAGGGCAGAGGACAGCGAAAACGGGTCCTGTAGTCTAGTCTGCTATCTCGTCTTGGCTTTTGTGATAGCCGTCTGCGCGGTTTTGCTGAACACAGCCATTAACCGAAAGTTTGCCAGCTGCCAGCAAGAGCAGAGCTGGCTCAACTACGAACGACTTATCCAACAGACGCCACCCTCACTGACTTGCAGAATTGTGTCCAAAATTGTTGAATGGAAAACGGTTCCAAAGCCTCCCCTGCGCGAACGTAAACACTCCTGGCTGTGCAAGATTCCGCTTTCTACCAATTTGTGGTGCAAGCATAGGGAGCAGAAATACGCGTACGAGTAGCCGCTGAACTACTTAGCTAGTAAATCTCTAAATCTGTATATCTATATATATAATATACCTCTCTCTAGGAACATTAAAGTTGACGCAAATGTCGAATTAAATGTAAAACATTGCAACTTGCACGGTGAACGGTTTTTAGGAGCAGTTAAACAGGATAACATTTAATCCATGTAGGTTTACTACTTTCAGTTTGAGTTCTTTTCGTTGAACGAAACAAAGAAACAAAGACTCCTAGAAGGTCCACCGTAAAATTTTTTATGATCATTGATCTTGTTCATTTTTACACAACAGTTTGTTAGGTATGTCCGTACAAATTTTTAATAGTTTCCCTCAATAGTGTTGTCTGTACTCTGTTGGCCGAAAAGATTTCAGCTCAATGGCTTAGCCTGCGACCAATTGGACTTTGGCTGGCCAACCGCCAATGACATGTTGCGGCCAAACTAAGCCCAGTCAACCAGAAATTTTGGCCAATCTCAACACTATCGTTCAGTACTTCACGTGTAACCCACCAGCTATTGGGCAACCCACCAGTTCACGAAATTTGACAATAACGGCCCAGAATTTTCAAATAGACAATATTATCTTCAAAACAGTTGCTGATACCCAGTGTTCGACTTTTGCTCGCCGGCCGCCGGCTGAGATACAAATCACCAATCAGAAATTTACAACATAGAGCAACTAAGCTTAGAATGGATTCCAAATCTAGTTGTGCTAATTTTTTATGCTATGTTATGGTGCTTCCTAAACTGCGGCCCGGCCCGGCCCGGCCCGGCCCAAATTGCCTAAAATGCGGCCTCATGTTAAATTTTGAAAATACACTAGAATTGGATTTTTGGGCCGCAAATAGCCTAAAGTGCGGCCCTAGGCCGCAAACTTCCTAAACTGCGGCCCGTCATCCTTGGCCGCAAATTGCCTAAAATGCGGCCCAATCATCCTTGGCCGCAAACTGCCTAAAATGCGGCCCGAACCGTCTTTGGGCCGCAAACTGCCTAAAATGCGGCCCGAACAGTCTTTGGGCCGCAAACTGCCTAAAATGCGGCCCGAACTGTCTTTGGGCCGCAAAATGCCTAAAATGCGGCCCGAACAGTGTTTGGGCCGCAAAATGACTAAAATGCGGCCCGAATAGCCTTTGGGCCGCAAACTGCCTAAAACGCGGCCCGAACAGCCGTTGGGCCGCAAATTGCCTAAAATGCGGCCCGACCTGTCTTTGGGCCGCAAAATGCCTAAAATGCGGCCCAAACAGTCTTTGGGCCGCAAAATTACTAAAATGCGGCCCGAACAGCCTTTGGGCCGCAAACTGCCTAAAATGCGGCCCGAACCGTCTTTGGGCCGCAAACTGCCTAAAATGCGGCCCGAACAGTCTTTGGGCCGCAAAATGACTAAAATGCGGCCCGAACAGCCTTTGGGCAGTTTTATTTTAGCAACATTTTAGGCAGTTTGCGGCCCAAAGACGGTTCGGGCCGCATTTTAGTCATTTTGCGGCCCAAAGGCTATTCGGGCCGCATTTTAGTCATTTTGCGGCCCAAAGACTGTTCGGGCCGCATTTTAGGCAGTTTGCGTCCCAAAGACAGTTCGGGCCGCATTTTAGGCAGTTTGTTGCCCAAAGGCTATTCGGGCCGCATTTTAGTCATTTTGCGGCCCAAAGGCTATTCGGGCCGCATTTTAGTCATTTTGCGGCCCAAAGACTGTTCGGGCCGCATTTTAGGCAGTTTGCGTCCCAAAGACAGTTCGGGCCGCATTTTAGGCAGTTTGCGGCCCAAAGGCTATTCGGGCCGCATTTTAGTCATTTTGCGGCCCAAAGACTGTTCGGGCCGCATTTTAGGCATTTTGCGGCCCAAAGACATTTCGGGCCGCATTTTAGGCAGTTTGCGGCCCAAAGGCTGTTCGGGCCGCATTTTAGTAATTTTGCGGCCCAAAGACTGTTTGGGCCGCATTTTAGGCATTTTGCGGCCCAAAGACAGGTCGGGCCGCATTTTAGGAAGTTTGCGGCCCAACGGCTGTTCGGGCCGCATTTTAGGCATTTTGCGGCCCAAAGACAGTTCGGGCCGCATTTTAGGCAGTTTGCGGCCCAAAGGCTGTTCGGGCCGCATTTTAGTAATTTTGCGGCCAAAAGACTGTTTGGGCCGCATTTTAGGCATTTTGCGGCCCAAAGACAGGTCGGGCCGCATTTTAGGCAGTTTGCGGCCCAACGGCTGTTCGGGCCGCATTTTAGGCAGTTTGCGGCCCAAAGGCTGTTCGGGCCGCATTTTAGTCATTTTGCGGCCCAAAGACTGTTCGGGCCGCATTTTAGGCATTTTGCGGCCCAAAGACAGTTCGGGCCGCATTTTAGGCAGTTTGCGGCCCAAAGACTGTTCGGGCCGCATTTTAGGCAGTTTGCGGCCAAGGATGATTGGGCCGCATTTTAGGCAATTTGCGGCCAAGGATGACGGGCCGCAGTTTAGGAAGTTTGCGGCCTAGGGCCGCACTTTAGGCTATTTGCGGCCCAAAAATCCAATTCTAGTGCATTTTGAAAATTTAACATGAGGCCGCATTTTAGGCAATTTGGGCCGGGCCGGGCCGGGCCGCAGTTTAGGAAGCACCCTATGTTATGCTCGTTTTCTAAGATAACATCCGAAAATAAATATCATAGAAGTTATAATAAATGCTCTGCAAACTGCTCTAGGCCGGTAGCCGGCCGGCCGGCCGGCCGCCTACGGGCTCACCGGCCGATGGGTTCGGCCGGGCCGGCCGGCCTCAAACACTAAGATACCCACCTTCAAGTTTCAGCACAACGAAACATCATGATTTGGTTTACTTCAAAAATTAAATACAAATTAAGGCCTATGTTAAAATTCCCCTTCGTAGAGATAGACCACCATTCGGGATCATGTTTATAATTAACTAAGCCTCGTCCACAGAGTTGGAAGTGGGTCGACATTGACCCGCGGGTACCCGCGACCCGCGACCCACTGAGACTTTGGCGACCCACTTGACCCACTTCTTTAATTTGGATATTTTTTACATATTTAAGTACTAGCATGCATCGAGCAAAATTAACCTTTGAAAATGAACATATATATATACTGAAGTATTAAAACTTTCAAACAAAAATTTGTCAACTTCAAAGCTAAGTCCATTAGATTTCGTCTTCGTTTTCGGTAGTTCTGAGCAAGCTATGCTATCGCAAAAGTGTTGGGACCTCGATCTGTCCCTAGAGTCAGTATTTAGGCAACGTTATGAAGATAAATTGCATTTGCTTGTAGCAATTTCATAAAAGTTCAGCCTCCATTCTGGTTATTTTTTTACAGCTGCGTGAAGTCTACCGCAGGAGTATATATTTATATATTACTGTCCACCCCCAACTTGGATATGGTAGCAAACTACCATTTTAGTGGTTTATATCATACACATTATTTATTAGTCCCAAGAGTACATAGTACAAATTAAATTATCATAACTCGTAGAACTATGTCAAAACTTTAAGCTTGGCATGTAAATATCTACTGGAGGAAGCAGTTTTTCAAGCTCTGCAGGCTGTAGTATAATTAGCATTGTTTTGCAAAAACGGTTTGCCAGTCAATCAGTGGCATTAAAGGCTTTCAGTGATAATAAAGTATTTATGCCAATTAGTATGTCAGGGAAATGTTACTGAAATATTTTTGACTGAAGATTTAAGAAAGATTCAATTGAAATAAACAATTTTATCATAAAAGCAATATATATTATAATGTATAAACACATTCAAAAGAGCCAAAAGTTAAAGAAAATTTAATATAATTTTAAGTAAAATTAAATTTGAAAATAGCCCAAAATTCAGCGAAAAATTGGTGTGAACAAAATTAACTCTTGACCCGCTCTGACCCGCGGGTACCCGCGACCCACTTCCAATTCTGCTCGTCCACATCCATTTTTTGTCATTCGCAAGATTTCTCTGGAAAAACGCCACTATTTCCGTTTTCTATAAAAAGCACAACTATTTGTTTTTATGTTCAGGTGCTGGCTGAAATGCTTTGAGCTGAATGTATTTAACAACAGATAACATATCCGACTCAAATTTAACTCATTAAAATACACCTGACGACAAATTGTGCATGAATATCCACTGGTAACAGCCGGAGTCATATTTGCGCGACTAGCTTCCTGACTCCATCTACATTAAAATTCTGCGGGTTTCCATTTTTACATGCCGATTGTTTTCATTAATCGGCCACGTCGTTTTCGTGCCGAAGGCCCTGTAGGCGAGATGAAGGTCCGGGGGTCCGGCATACAGAATCAGTGTCGACTGTCGACACACAATAGCTAGTGTTAAGCCTGGTTCACACTGATGTCTTATGTCTTATGTCTTAAGGCGTTCACACTGGTGTTTTGTGTCTTATGTCTTTTTGTCTTAAGGCAGACTTGGGCTGGGCTCAACTTTTGTCTTATGTCTTAAGGGATAGACCAACCACATTGCAGCTAGTCTAACCATTGTCAAGTTGATTGGTTGAAAGGATCAAATGTGCTGCCTAAGACAAGAGACATAAGACAGCAGTGTGAACGATTCTGTCTTAAGACATAAAACATAAGACATGAGACATAAGACATAAGACATAAGACACTAGTGTGAACCAGGCTTTAGTCTGTGCAAATAAGTTTGACTTTCTAGTGATGTCTCACTCACACCATCGCCTTCACTTAGTGTAGAAATTTGAAATGCGTTCTCAACAAAAATTCGACGGGCCCTCAACGAGGCCCGTTTCAAGGCTCGGGCACAACACTACTGCTAGCTAAGCATTCTTCATCACAACTACACAAGATCCTATTTATTACAGAATAAATCGCATACCACAGTTAGCCGTACAAATAGATCCTAAACAGTGTGATCACTATTTAACCAATAAACCAAGTCGTACCTCCTCATTTGACTTGGGCGACAAATAAAAACGTAGAGAAGTACAGGTCCCGAATTTTTGAAAACAACCGACGAAATATACTGCTTGAAAACTAGAAACGTCATAGGAAGTTTTAAAAATGATCCGCAGTAGCAGAATGAACGACTTCCAATAGTTATTGATCCTACAAAGCAAGTTGATGGTAAACAAATTACAAAACATGTTGATAAATAAGCAACGATACCTAAATCCGAGTACATGCGTACGTATGATAATTCCACAGAAATTTATGTTGATACTTGAAAACTGCCACTATTTTTCATGAGAACATTGTGGCATATTCGCCTCTTAATATACGTAAAATGGTTTCTGAATGGTAGCCAATTTCTGATTTGAATGGCACTTTGAAACAAATACTTTCACTGGAAATTCTCCTAAGAAAATAAAGAAAAAGAAACTGCTATATAACGTATCTCCAACAATGAAAACAAAATATACAGCATCATTATCACACAGAATCATACGCAAGAACATTAAAACAACACAGACAGAGATGACACATACAGTACACAAATGTAAACTAGGACTATCAAAACAGACTGGTGGAGAACCTCAAATATATAATGCATTTTACTTCAGCAAAAACTCGACAAATGTTTGCCACAATAAAGGCGTAGCCGTAACAGAAACAGAAAAGACTTCCGAAATAAGTAAATTCATTCCGATAAATCTTAACTTTTCGGTCTAGCTATGTAAATGAACTTCTGCTCATACAGCGTGGACGTTAAACAGGATTGTTAATCAGTAACCTCAACAGTAACAATTTAGCAACGAACGGGAAACTCAATTATTAAATTTATCAAAAATGCCTCAAGCTTGTTTACGCGAGTTTAGATGATTTCATCATTTCAGAAAGATGCTTGTATCCCAGCCCAATGTATATATTTCTACGCCAACCCCCAAATTATATCCTAATTATATATGGTTAACAAAAGAAACTAACACACCACACAGCACGACTCCAACAGTCAATTATTATAGCATTTGGGGATTAGTTGTTGACCCGCAGAAACGGTGCCAGTTTCACCAGTGCACCACCTAACTACAACTCTGTTTAAACAAAGACAACAAGACAAAGCGACGTGGAGAGTCTATACAAGTTTCAAATGGGTGGCAACAAACTAAATACGGACGTTTTCAAGCACAAAATACAAAGCACAGATGTAAACAATAGTTATGTATAGTAGAGTTCAGTAAAAACATCCAACACTTTCAAACATGTTTATTAAATTATAGTAGAAACAGAAAGCCAAAGAGCAAATCAGAATTGGATAATTAACAAGATAGTAGATACGAAGGTAAGCTGTGTTATGTGATCTTCTGCAGTCTTTCTTCAGCCCTTAGCATACACTCAGCAGTTCAGTATTTTCAGTCAAGAGTATCAAAAGCAAGAACCTTCCGGCGGCTGCACAAGTTTCAGGTTTTCTTTATTCGTCATAGCACGCCGTATGTCTTCCAGTATATGTCTGATGGAATAGTTACGCTGCCATCGGGAAAGCACAGGCACACAACGTCTATCTATCTAAAACATAAACTCCACAGAAGTAACTAATATAGGTATATAATTATGTAATCAATACAATTACGGAGCTTACAGAAAATAGAAATCAAGTACATAGTGTATAACATGACTGAACGAACTTCACGTATTTTTTCGTCATAGTTGCATGAGCAATGTAAATGTAGCTGCAATGTAGCAGCTGAAGAGCTCCGAACCAAGCCAGCATTCGCAACCACCTCTTGTCAATGACGTCTGTATAGAGCCAACTCGTTGACCACAGCATCTCACAAGAAACCGGCACGCCTGTAGGATTCCAGGATTTCCCATAAGTCCCTTTTCACTGTCAGTCGTCAAGATAGCGCCGACAGACCTGGTGGCTTCCTCCAGTGCAAGGGTACAGGGGCAAAGAAAAGAATTCTTGCCAACCGTGATGGGATTATTTTACTGAGGTGTCTAAGCCATCAAAGTCGGGACATTCGGATAAGAGCTGAGATTACGATCCTAGGTTGGTACAGTTGGTCATTGTTCATAGAATAAGTTGGGTATAAAGACTCTGGGCTGAACCGACGCGGGTCTTATCAGATGGAGACCGCCCACAGATGTTCCTTGACATCCGTCTGGTCAGTGGTGTGAACGGGTTCCATTCCGAGTTCCCACAAACACGAAGGGAAGGCGTAAAAACGCTACACAAAATTAAGTTTTTAAAATTACTTAAATCACGTAAAATAAGGTAAAATTGTGGACAACAGCGTTGAGCTAGGGTATAGGTCGATTTGTCTCAGCGGTCAAATTTTCAAGCCATTGGCTGTTAAGTTTATACTACGACCTAAGGCTATGGCACGAAAAGAAAACCCTACGTAGAAAGGTTGTGGTAGTTATCAAGTCACTGGAAACTTATTACTACAAACAAGCGGAAAACGGAAAAACTATATGAATACAAACTTACTAACCCTGAAATTTAATTTGAACAAGAATTTAATTTCCAGCAACCTCTCAGATATCACTCGTAGGCGAAACAAGCCACACACGACCTGTACACTTATATATGCATATATACACAGAAACAATGTGCTTTATAATATGTACATAAATTAAAGGTAGAAACTTACTATGCCGCTCTGGGCATTAACACCGTTCATATTAACTCTTGACATGAAACGAACAGTTGGTGGATCTCTGGGATAATTCTCATTGCACTCTATTCTTAAACTGTACATTCGTCCTTCGTAAGGAGTCTAAAATAAAAGCTCATCATAAGCAACAAAATCTGTATTGCCTATGTACCTATACCTATAAAGCATCCATAAAAATAAGTAAGGTTTAGGAAACATTGTTTCCGTCCGTCCCGACGATGTCCGCTTTGCCGCAGTGGGGCGGCTTTTACCAAATGGATATCAGCTTTGTGGTTATTACCCTCCTATGGAAGCGAAGGACCTCATTCCCTTCGGGTTTTTGGTAGGAGGGCCCGGTAGGCCGGCTTACTGGGCCCTCTTACTTCTGGTTGCCGGTGATATAGAACCTAATCCCGGTCCCCGTCCCCGACCTCCCCGGTCGGGCCCCCGCTGGCCCTGCGCCTCTTGCGGAAATGGTGTAGGCTACAGCGGTTATTCAGTCAGGTGTACCCTGTGCAGGCGCTGGGTGCACAGCGGAGATTGCGCGCGCCTAACTATACGGGAACTGCTTTCCATGTCTCAGGACCAGGTGAACAACTATCGATGCCCGAACTGCCCTACTACAATTGCTCGACCCCAACAGAGTCCAATCCTCAGGACTACAGCCACTGCCCCGTCGCCGGATTCCTCCCAGCCAACCGCCGCCCACCACCCTCCGGACCCCATCTGGCTCTCAACCAGAGGCCTCCAACTGCCTTCAAAGGGCAAGAACAGTCTCAGAATTTTACAGTGGAATGTAGGGTCCGTAGGCCGGAAAAGGGCCCTGCTAGAAAAGCTAGCAGAAGACACTCAAGCTGGTGTCATCTTACTACAGGAGACGTGGTCTAAACCTGGCGACCAAATCGGTCTGAAGCAATTTGATGAAATCCACACACATCGCAGAACTGGCCGACAGGGCGATAACGTCATCGGTGGTGGGGTCGCCACCCTGATTCGGAAGGGTATTGGTTATTCTGTCGATGATAGATCCTTTTTGGCTCCAACGGATACTACCACTGACCTGGCAGTAGTCCATATCCAGGCAAAATCAGGGCCTATCTCACTGTTCAATATCTATATTCCTCCTATTGTGAATGATGGACAAGATCAACGACATCAGAATTTCGACCCCGCCTTCCTCAGATCCCACGGGAGGTCAGTCTTTGCGGGTGACTTTAACGCACATGCACCACTGTGGGACCCAAATCAGCCCCAAGACGACTTGGGAGAAAATCTGGAGGATTGGATCATTACCTCCGGTCTGCGCGTTGCTAACAACGGGTCCGCCACTAGAGTAAACCCCCAAATCGCTGGCCTTTCCAGCCCTGATATAACCATTCTGCATCCTTCGTGGGATGGCCGCTTCAAGTGGAGCGTTGTGGAAGCTCCTTTGTCTGATCATCGGCCAATCATTTGTGATCTCAATCTTACCGCCTCTATGGGCAAACCTGTGACCAAGCAGTATTTCTGTTATGAGAAAGCAAACTGGTCGGGGTTTCAGAACTGCCTGGAGGCAGCCCTAAGAAACCCTCCTGCTGATCTCCGCCAATCTGTCCACCGATACAACAGGTTTCTAACCTCAGCCATCGTCACGGCAGCAGAAAAGAATATCCCCATGAACCGTCGGCGCAATCCCAAATGCTGGTGGTCGGATGATCTAAACGCTGCAGTCAAAGAGGCTAGAAACAAGAAACGGCTCTTTCTGGGCACCAAGTCGGAGGCAGATAGGATGAATTGGAAGTCAGCTGAACAGAATCTCAGGAATCTTATTGACCAGGCAAAAAGGAGGAACTGGGTCGACTATGTTTCTACACTGGATACCAGATCCGACCCATCTAAAGTAATGAGAACCCTCCGCGCCATCGATGGGAAGAATGAACCCTCTCAGTCGGGAGCATCCCTCATTCTTGGCGCCAAGCAGCTCACCTCCGACCTAGATAAAGCCAATGGATTTGCTAAAGAATACCGAGTTAGCCACCTGAGGCAAACCAAAGAGGATAGACCCCTAATTAGGTCGGTCCGGGCCGATCTCAGACATCGCTGTGACTGCAACGCTACCCACCTCAGACCAATGTGTAGGCCGTTTACTCAGGAAGAATACGATTATGCCCTCCATCAATTACCTCTTCGCAAAGCTGCCGGTCTGGACAAGATCTCCAATGAAATGATTAAGAACCTCAGTCCATCAGCCCACTCTGCTCTCTTGGAAGTCTTTAATCTCTCCTGGAGCACGGGAGAGGTTCCGACTCCCTGGAGAAGAGGAAAGATTATTCCAGTTCCTAAACGAGGCAAACCATCTAATCGGGTTGAGTCGTACAGACCGGTTAGCCTGACTAGCTGCTTGGCAAAGATGTTGGAGAAGATGATCCAAGCTCGCCTGTCTCATTGGCTCGAAATGAACAGCGCCCTCGACCGCAGGCAAGCGGGATTCCGCTCACTCCATATGACTGAAGACCATATCATACGGCTAGTTCAAACGGTGGTAGATGGGTTTTCGGTCAAGAAGCCCCCTCAACGGACACTACTGGCTTTGATAGACTTCCAAAGAGCTTTCGACACGGTTTGGAAGCCAGGCTTACTGAGGAAAATGCTGGACATGGGCCTACCAACCTGTCTGACCCGATGGATTAAAAATTTCCTATCAGATCGCTTGGCCGCAGTGGAATATAACGGCAAGCTCAGCAGGTTCCGGAAATTTCATCAGGGTGTTCCCCAAGGGAGCTGCCTCTCTCCCTGTCTCTTTCTCCTTTTTATCAACGATATCCTCAAAGAAATCCCAGATGGGGTGCATGCTTCCTTGTTTGCAGACGATCTCGCACTCTGGGTCCAAGATAGCGACCTCCTCAGAGCCCAGGCAAAATTGCAACAGAGCCTTAATGCCATTGCCCGTTGGTCGGAAAGGTGGAAGCTACACATCAATGCCCAAAAGTCAGAATGCAGTGTCTTTACAACCTGTAATAAGGAGGCCAATTTTAGACCACAACTCCTCATAAATGGTCAACATATCCCGTATTCTGCAAACCCAGTATTTCTGGGCGTCACCTTTGACCGCCTGCTAAATTTTGGCTCCCACATCTCAAAACTCAAATCGAAAACATGCCACCGTATCAAGACCCTCTCTGCAGTAGCCAGCACAAGATGGGGTTGTGCTAAAGAAGATTTGCGACTACTATATCTGACATTCATTCGCTCAGCAATCGACTACTGCGGAGGGGCATGGATGCCGTGTGCGGCAAGAACCCACTTGGCCACTCTGGAAAAAATCCAGAATATGGCTGCTCGGACCATAACAGGCTGCCTCCGGGCAGCTCCTATCGAAATTCTGCAGTTGGAAGCCAATCTTATTCCACTCTCCCTGCGCTCCAGAGAGCTGTCAGCCCTATCCTACGAACGATCTCTCCGCCTGCCGGACGGCAACCCCAGAAAGGAAGTTTGTCAGAAGCCCAGGCACTGCACTAGGTATCTAAAATCACAATGTTCTTGGAGAGAAGCAGCGGCTCAGGCAACCAACGACTTCGGGCTTGCAGAATTTGCACGGGAACCTCTCATTTCCATGGATACGGTTGACCCGGCAGACCGGCACACTGTCCTCAAAGCACACCCCAATCTGATTGCCAGGACCTCTAGACTAGACCCACCAGAAGCCCGCAGACGAGCCGCTGAGGAAACTCTTCGCCAGTTGCCAGAGGCGGCAGCCACCATATGGACCGACGGAGCTGCCCGGGAGTGAACCCGGGATGGCGGAAGTGGGGTCTACATAATCTTTGCTGATGGCTCCCCCTCTGTCGAGATCAGCGTCCCCGCTGGAAAGGTATGTTCCAGCTTCCGGGCGGAACGGCAGTGGCCACTGGCCTCCAGTGGCTGTCTGAAAATTCCCACCGGTTTCCACACAACTGCTCCATCCGCCTCTGCACGGATTCCCAATCGGTGGTAAAGCTTCTAAAAAGCGACCTCAGAGGTTCCTTCAGCGAAACGTTGTCCAGAGTTTGGTCGCTTCTCAGACGCCTAACCGATCTGGACCTGGTAATTCAATGGGTTCCAGGTCACGCTGGCATTGAGGGGAACGAGACTGCGGATAAGTTGGCCTCACTCCCTCAGGAGGCCGTTCCCTTGGACCTACCCACTGTTAAGGCAACTATTCGCAGGCAATCTCACACCCACGAGCATTGGCAATTTATGGGTATCGTGGGCCAGTTCCTGAATCCAATGAGATTGGACTAACCCGAGAGAACAGGGTCCTCATGAGTCAACTCCGCAGCGGGAAATCCTGGATGCTGGCGTCCTACCGGCACGCTGTGGACCCTGGTAACTTCCCCTCTCCGAACTGTACATATTGCCACTTTGATTCCCCAGAAAAGGTGGAACACCTTCTGATTGAATGCCCTGCCTCCACCCGGACCCGGGTATCCATCCTTGGCCCTTCGCCGGACCTGTCCTGTCTCCGCGATTGTCCAGAGGCTGTCCTTCGCTTCCTGGGTAATAGTGGGCGCCTGGGTGCCCACCGAGTATAGGACCCCCTGATCGACCACCGAAGACGACGACGACGACGAAACATTGTTTGCCAATTCAAATCGAAATGGATGCCCCTTTAGATGACAAATTCTGGAATGAGAAAGTCCCAAAAAACAAAATATCAATTTTAGCGTCCCGGATATTGTTTGCTCATGTCTTGTCCGTTTGATCTCTAAATCTGGGGGTGGTCCAGGGGGTCCGGACTTCCTCTTTTCGGAAAACGTTTCAAATTTTTTGCCATTTTTTGCCCAAATTTGGACATTTTGAAGAAAAATTAGGCTCGGACCCCCCCCTTATCGAGGTGGACTCCCTCCTTTTTACAATTCTGGATACGCCACTGTCTAAATCCGCTTAGTTTTGCAACAAAATCCAACTTTATCACTGAATGCTATTATATATAGAAATAGCGTACTTTCAGCGTATCCAGAAGGCTAAAATATAAGGGGTTGTTCTTTTGGCAGTGAGCAGGAGGAGGCAGCAGCAATAACAGGAGCAGGAGTAGAGGTCCCCCCCCCCCCCCGCAGTTGTTATTATAAGGGGGGCTGCCGGGTCCGGGGCTGAGGATAGGAAGAACGGCCCCCCCCACCCCTGGCGGGGGGGGGGGATCTGTATCTTTCTGGAGATTTTTATTTTTGGGCAAAATTTAAGGGGGGGGGGGGGGGGGGGGGATTGGGGGCGTGGGGGGTTTGGTTTGTGGTTTTGTTTTGTGGGTTTGTGGTGTTTAAGTGTGTACCTGCTAAAAGTCGCTAAAAATGACTAATTCTAAGTGGTTTCTAGACTAAAATAGTGAAAATTTCGTTAAAAACCCGGCGCAGCCGTAAAATGTAGTGAAAATTTAGGGCAAAAATGGAAGGCAATTCTTGGGGTTATGGGGCATGTCAAATTTATGGGGGGCATTTCATGGGGGGGCTAGGTCACCGAACGGGGAGCGGCTCCCACCCCCTCTCAGTAAAAACAAGCAAGATTTGCTGGGGTAAACCATTACCTTTACCTTTTTCCACTGGACCACCCATAAGGGACCCTATTTCCCCTCACCAAAACTTGTACCCCCAACCGTGTGTCCCTTTTGGTACCAAGTTTTGAACTGAAAAACCGCTCAGAAGGTATTTTCAAAAATCTTCCGGCCTCGCCCGTGATTTCTACTTTATTTCTGCACTAAAACATAACTTTTTCGGCGAATACCATAAAAGCAATTTTTTGCAAAATTTTGCAAAAATGTTGAAAAATTTCCCCCAAAATGTCTCGCTCCCCGAGGGCCCTCCAAGAAAAATTAACCGGAATAAACCCACAATAGTGGGGAGCGCTTTTCGGTTCTCCCTCCACTTTTCTTAACAGCAACACACACACACACACATATATATATATATATATATATATATATATATATATATATATATATATATATATATATATATTTCGGCATGCAATCACCCGGATAAAATATCATATCTTTTATTACGTACTTTTTAAGCGAACACAGTTTTATAAGATAATTGTACACTTAGAAACAGCCATTTTTAGCATTTTAACCTTATGTTCATTTATTTGTAGTTTGGGCTATCCCCCAATCATGGACGTATCCAGGATAGGGGTTTCGGGGGTTGAAACCCTCTCCTTCTGGGTTGTCCAAAGTAAAATTTTATCAACACTCCATTACAAAATGTTTAAGTTTTTGTCAACCCCCCCCCCTCATTTTCGGTATATTTTTGTCAAAGCCCCCTCCTTTTCAAAATCCTGGACACGCCTCTGCCCCCACTTTTAAAACCCTAAAAAATGCAAGAAAGGCAGACTAAACTTCCTTTCAGGGGCGGATCCAGGGGGGGCGGGGGCGGGGGCGGCGCCCCCCCCCCCCCGTCGCGATTCGAAGGTAGGAAAAATTAAGGAGAGAAAGGGGGGAAAGGGCAAAAAACCAAAAAATTTCGCGCCTTCGGCGCGAATTTTCTACTTTTTAACCGCATATTTATTGCATTTGCGAAGAAAAAGCGTGAAATGCATCCGATTTTTTTGAGAAAATTACCATTTTTGCCTAAAAATGTCAAAAATTTTAAAAAATTGGTTCAGTTCTTCAGTATAAAAAGAATTGAAGATCCTAATACCGATTTTATTGCAAAAACAAAAAATTTTTTCAACAGACAGTTGGAGAAAATTTTACCGCCCCCACCGTCATGAAATCCTGGATCCGCCAGTGAACTCTAATAGAAATTTGTAACCAACTCGTGGCGGTCCGATGATCATGCATTGCCATCTGGATAAAGTCATGTCTTCATCATCTTCCAAGCCCCAAGAAATCGTTCCATCGCCTTTTCCTTTCTGACCTTCCTCCAACTCTTCCAACAAACGAAAATTTCTGGGTACTTCCACTAAAACAAGGCCAAAGACCATCAGACCTGGCCAAAGTGCTTCACGGAGGAAGGGTGACAATTTTGGTGAGACTTCAGAAAACACAATGCAAATTGAAGTGTGTAACAATTGGCGATTTCCGCCATGATTTTTAATCCGGTGTATAATTCTAAGCAAAAATACGGTGAGTCCATCACACCATTTCCAAAGTGGTATATATAGACATATCACTACTTTGGTTAAGTATATACAAGAATAAAAATGCTTCGATGGAGAATGAAAAATGCAAATTTAGGTGACATTAGGTTTAGGCGGACATAGGACTAGGTTTCAAAATGTTAATATGGGAGGAGCAGGTTGTAAATATAGCAAGCTTAACAAAAAAGAACACCCGATTTTTTAACAAAAAAGATCACCCAGCCCTGACTCATAGACAAGTCGTAGAGACCCAATTTTTTGCACGGTGATACGACCCACACAACTAGACATTACAGCCTGTGAGTTTGAGCCCCTAGGCCCTTTCCATGCGTTCAGGGCAGACCTCTAATTGAGGGTACCCAAAAGTGACCTCAAAAAAGTTCAGGACCGAACTTCGAGTTTCGGCTACTTCGTATAGACTAAGGGAAAACCCTAGGCAACCCATATTGTACATACGACATTTTAGAGACACCAGACCTTATATTGGTCGCTGCCAGTGGCCATCAGTGACCACTAATGGTGATTTCATAGTCCCAGTCGCCTCTAGACGCGCGTAGACGCACGTCAACGTGCGTAGACGCGCGTCGAAGCGCGTCTACGCGCTACACTGCCATGTCACATTTAGAGGCGTCGACGCGCGTAGACGTGCGTCGACGCCTCCAAACGTGACATCACGTCCTGGTGCTAGGCTAGCACTGGAAGCGTCGACGCGCCTAGACGTGCGTCGACCCGCGTCAACGCGCCCCTTTGTAGCATGCCAGTTTACGCGCATCGACGCACGTCGACGCGCGTTGATGCGCGCAAAATAATATTGACGTTTGTAGACGCGCGTAGACGCGCGTACACCTGCGTTCGCGACTATGAACGCACCGGGGAAGGCCCGAATCCTGGGGAGGGGGCGATTCCGGGGGGCGACCCAAGTCTGGGGGGAACGGATTTCTGGGAGCCCCCCATCACCCCTCCTGTAGGAAAAAGCCAGGAACCTATTGGTATGAAATTCCTCAAAACTTTTCGACAGTATATTTTATTCCCGTTATTTCTTGAATTTGGAAACATAATTTCGTAGAATAATATGCCTATACAGTCCCAAATGGCAGCGTTGCTTAGAATAATGAAGGCTACACTAAAGCTAATGCCCAGACGAAAACAAACAGAAGTAAAAATAGGAATATAGATGATATTTGCGCCGAAGGCGCATTATTTTTTGGAAAAACTTAAAAATTATGCTTAAAATCAATAAAAATTTGCTCCTTCAGGTGAAAATTTGAGCTGGGCTTTTTTACTGGGGTGGGGCGCCCCCCCCCACTCGACCCCACCCCCACTTTTTTGGGCTCCCCCCACTCACTATAAGGTGCCCAGAAAATGCCAAATTTTAAGGATTTTTGGTCAAAATTTTCCCGGCTTCGCCGTAATTTTTTGGTCAAAAATGGTCTATTTCGGTACTCAAACTTGACTTTTGAGCACTTTTAAGCATAGTTATATCAGTATCATAGGGGTCGCGGTAGCGACCCCTATAATATGAGCGAAAATGGTCGAATGACCGTGTAAAACAAGGCTGCGCAGAATCTGCGCAGATTCCTGCGCAGATTATGTGCGCAAAAAATTGTACGTGTCGAGTTTAGAATGTGTGCGAAGTTTCATCCCCGTACCACTTTCCGTTAAAAAGTTGCGCCAAAAATCGCTTACGAGAGTGATGTTTTTTTCCGGTTCTCCGCTTTGACGTCTGGTAAGGGGGTTTTGTAGCTTTAATAACAACAGATAGAAAAATTTTTGCCTATGAAAACCATATATATTCTTGGAGTACGCAACAAAAATAAGCCGATAGGCTAGTTTTTATGCCTCCCAGAGCCGGAAAAAATTTTTGGCGGGGGGCCAAATTCGGCCAAAACGTTAAAATGGCCAAAAAGTATGCTTCAAAGGCGCCGTAATAAGTCAGACTGGGCTATATATGGGGCAATACTGCCTATATGGCTGAATAGGACACATATCAGGGTCGTTCAATTGCTATATGATTTTCCGGTCCTGAGCGTAATTTTTGGGTACTGGCCTGCCAAATTTGGTGAATTTTGGGTCCAACTTTGAACTTAGTTTTTTCGCTTATTTTGCGACCTGGAAGCCGCAAATCTTGCATACAAAGGTTTTTGCGGACGGAGAATCGATTCCCGCTATCAGTTTTTCTGCCCGACTGACCCAAGTTGCTGGGCTGGTTCCACTTTGCCGTCTGGAGGGTCATGTCGGCAACCGTTTCCTGGAGGTCCATACTAGGCTCTACTTGGCCTCTCAAAACTTTCTCTATATGGGTTTTCTGGTGCGCCCAGCTCATATCCGGTGTCCGTTTTGCCGACCGACTCATCCATCTTGCTGGGCTGGTTCCACTTTGTCGTCTGGAGGGTCATGTCGGCAACCGTTTCCTGGAGGTCCATACTAGGCTCTACTTGGCCTCTCAAAACTTTCTCTATATGGGTTTTCTGGTGCGCCCAGCTCATTTCCGATGTCCGTTTTGCTGTACAACGCACCCATTTTGCTGGGCTGGCTCCACTTGACCGTCAGAGGGGTCAGGTCGGTAAGGGGTCAGGTGGTCCAAAATGAAATTTTTCAAAAGTGGTCAAATTTGGTACCAAATGAAAGCCCTACGTGAGGTGAGCAACTTTTGTCATAGAATTGCATGCTCAAAGTGCCTGTAGAGTGCTGTGGTGGGGTGGGGTGGGACTTAGGCGATTTTCGGTCAAAAATGAAATGTTTCAAAAGTGGTCAAATTTGGTACCAAATGAAAGCCCTAAGTGAGGTGAGCAACTTTTGTCATAGAATTGCATGCTCAAAGTGCCTGTAGAGTGCTGCGGTGGGGTGGGGTGGGGACTTAGGCGATTTTCGGTCAAAAATGAAATGTTTCAAAAGTGGTCAAATTTGGTACCAAATGAAAGCCCTAAGTGAGCTGAGCAATTTTTATCATAGAATTGCATGCTCAAAGTGGCTGTAGAGTGCTGTGGTGGGGTGGGGACTTAGGCGATTTTGGGTCAAATATGAAATTTTCCAAAAGTGGTCAAAATAGTATCTGCTTGCGCATGGTGTTCGGAAATATATTATGTTGGTTCTTTTTTGCGCATACATATGTAAAAGAATGGAAAACAAGAACCAAAAATGCTCCTTCGTCGCATGTAAAATACATATGAGTACTCTCAGGCAGGTTGTACAAACACGGAAACTAGCCTATAAAATGCATATGAGTGGCGTTGAGGTTGTAAATTAAGGAAAACAAGTTGCAACGGCTTAACACATGAGCCTGTCCTACAACGAAGCTCATATTGGCGTCACAGTAGCCTTCTTAAAGATCATCAGGTCATCATATTAAAGAAAAAACGAATGAATAGACATAACATGTTAACATTGTGGCTTGAAAGAAATGAAAGAACGAAGTGAACTGCGAGTTGACACCTCAAGTTTAACTGTACATGCAAGCTGATGTTTCCCGAAACACCGTGGCACCTACTATTTCCGGAAGCACTATAGTACACCTACTGTATTCACGGAACACTATGACACACTACTCTCACATACGTAATGCTTTCCCCACATGGCTCTGAGTCAGAGCGCAGAGTGGCATGCCGTATAATGAGTATGCACAGTGTCTCAGCGACAAGGTGTGTGAAGGACAATTTTGTAATGAAAAGCTTTACGTGCTATTTATATGAAGGTCAAATATCGACAAATTATATTATGACATACGTACGCCAATATGAGCCTCGTTGTAGGACAGGCTCATATGTTAAGCCGTTGCAACTTGTTTTCCTTAATTTACAACCTCAACGCCACTCATATGCATTTTACAGGCTAGTTTCCGTGTTTGTACAACCTGCCTGAGAGTACTCATACGTATTTTACATGCGACGAAGGAGCATTTTTGGTTCTTGTTCAGTATATGTAGAAAACAGGCTATTTTTACTACATTTTTAGCGATTTTAGACAACTTTAGATTCCCCCCTCTTTTGGGTCCCCCCCACTAGTGGGGGGGCAGGGTTTTTTCAAAATTTTACCTGTGCTTTTTAGTGTGTTTTTTTAAGAAAATGTGTTTTTTTAAAAAATCTGTGATTTTCATGAAATTCGCTTTTCGCAGTATAAACACGTTTTTAACGGTTTTTACAGCATTTTTAACTATATTTAGCATTTTTCACGTGTTACAGAAGAAGCACAAAGCATATATTGCATGCTCAGTCTTCATAAACGATATTTCAATGTTCTGAACGTTAAATATTTGCATTGATGACGTCATTCTTTGCGCTACAAGGGGGGTCTGGGAGGCGGAGCCCCCCAGACGTTGAGAATTTTTTGAAAAATCTGAAAATTTTGGTCTGAAATCCTTCAAACCTTTTACTTTTCGACAGTTTATTTTATTCCAGTCATTTCCAAAATTTGGAAACGTAATTTCATAGAATAATTTGCCTATACAGTCCCTAATGACACCGTTGCTTAGAATAATGAAGGCTACACGAAAACTAATGCCCAGACGAAAACAAACAGAAGTAAAAACATAGATATATAGCGGATACTTGCGCCGAAGGCGCAAAATTTTTTGGAAAAACTTAAAAATTAGGCTTAAAATTAATAAAAATTCGCTCCTTCAGGTGAAAATGTGAGTGTGCTTTTTAGTGTGTTTTTTCAAATTTTGTGTGCTTTTTTTAAAAAAAGTGTGCGAAAACACAATAAAAAAACAAAAAAACAGTGGGGGGGGGCTTCCCCCACTCTCCCCCACTTTTTTCGCCTAGAAAAAGCCCAGTTAAGTGTGCTTTTTAGTATGTTTTTTAAAATTTTGTGTGTTTTTCTAAAAAAGTGTGTGAAAACATAATAAAAAACACAAAAAACAGTGCGTATAGCAATGAAACTGGGGTAGTTTAAAGCTTAGCCCAAGACATGTCCACGGGTCCTCAAAATAATCCATTTGGTTTAGTTTTGCCAAACTTCCAATCAAAAAACCAAATTTTGACCTTTTTGTTAAGCTCGCTACAAAGTGGTCAGAAAAGTCTATTGTTTTCACAATTAATTTTTCCGGGCAAGTTTGGTATCATTCGATGGCTCTTGGCCTGGAGATTTGGAAAATGCAAATTTTATTAGATTAGAGCATAAGACCGTTTTAGCACATATTATTATGGGGTGCTCTCCGAGCAGGCATTTCTGAGATACTTTTTGCAATTCCACGTGTAAAATACGCCAAAAATACCAATTTTTAGCTCATTTTTGCAAAAATTCTTTCCGCTCCCCCGGGCCCACGGGAAGCCCCCCTACCGAAAAAACGCAAAAAAATACCGTGTATACATATTATTTACCTTTGAGACTCGTTCGAGCACCGTGCCAGCTCAATGCTGAACGAAACTCGGCAAGTTTGGTATCGTTGGAATCTACACGACGAGTACAACAAGCTGCAAAAAGCTTTGGTCAAAATTTTCAAGTCTGAAAATTTTCGCTTCCGGACTATTTAGGTCCGTTTGTTTTTTCTGTGTAAGTCACGCTTGGAAAAATGCAATTTTGTGCAGGGGTGTTTTCAGCCTGAAATGTTTATAGTTTCCGAATGTCGACATGATCCCATGTGCCCTGCGCTATATTCTTTCGCTGTCCGGCTAGGCATGCCACCACGGGAGCCATGCAGCCCGAGGGTCACATCCACCGGTTTCGGCTGTATGCTAATCGTTTTCAGCGAAACCCGATTTACTATATATGCGCACCACCAAATGGCCGAAAAACGCTATTTTAGACGACTTTTTGACAATTTTCTATATTGGGACCTCGAAAAAGTCCAAACGTCGATTTTTCCACAAGAATAAAAATGCTCCGATGGAGCATGAAAAACGCAATATGGGTTTTACGACACTGGGTTTTAAGCAGACAGAGGACTAGGTTTTAAAACATTAATATGGGAGGGGCAGGTTGTAAATGCCAGGAGGACTAGGTTAAAAGCGCACTAATATGGACCAGCTTCGCTGAACAACCCATATTCGCGGAAATTGTCCAGACAAAAATGCTGGCGGCTATCGTTCAATAACAGTTTAACAATTTGTCGGCACGACTTTGCAGCTATTACTATATACATATAGTTGTGTTCGTAATACTTAACATTACATAATTAATACAACTTACAACACAACTTAATTTAATTAATTTAATTAATGCATATAATCCAACACTTAATACAACATATATATACGTATATATATGCAGTAAAAATTGGTGTCACAAATTCCGCTCTGGTAACTCACTATAAAACGCTTGAAGTATATAAAGCATAATATTTCAAAATCAGCAAGCTCGTCTGGAAAGCTGACGAATTTAGAACTTAAGACAATAAAGGTCAAATGCGGAGTGGAGCATGCGTACCCGCGAATATGGGTTGTTCAGCGAAGCTGGTCCATATTAGTGCGCTTTTAACCTAGTCCTCCTGGCATTTACAACCTGCCCCTCCCATATTAACGTTTGAAAACCTAGTCCTCTGTCTGCTTAAAACCCAGTGTCACCCATATTGCATTTTTCATGCTCCATCGGAGCATTTTTATTCTTGTCCTATTTCATTTTTAAGGTTCTCAGTAAAACTTAAGCAAGAATGTTAAAGCTTTATGAAAGAAACTTTAAAAATTCTCCCAATAATTACGTAACAGTCAACCAAGCCATAGAACAAAGAAGCTTGAAAAGTACAAATTACAAAGTACAAAGATTTTGGCAGAAAAACCCTCATCCACTACAAATAAGAATATTTTAGAAAGTTGCAGAAAATTATCTGTAGTTTGTTATAAGCCATGCTGCACTTCAGCAGCACTCTACTGCAGCGCAACCAGACGCAAGCGCCACTGCCAAAGTAGTAGACTTATTCGGCATGATTTGTAATGTTATTATGCATGTGCCTGCAGAATTTCAGGCGATTACAACTTTTGTGAAGCTAGTTATAGGCCGTGCCGTGCTGTACTTCAGCAGCACTCTACTGCAGCGCAACTAGACTCAAACGTCACTGCCAAAAAAAGGAGACTTACACGGTATGATTTCTAATGCTATTCGGCACGTGCCTGCAGAATTTCAGACGATTGCAACTTTTGTGTAGCTAGTTATAGGCCGTGCTGTATATACTTCAGCAGCACTCTACTGCAGCGCAACTAGACTCAAACGTCACTGCCAAAAAAAGGAGACTTACACGGTATGATTTCTAATGCTATTCGGCACGTGCCTGCAGAATTTCAGACGATTGCAACTTTTGTGTAGCTAGTTATAGGCCGTGCTGTATATACTTCAGCAGCACTCTACTGCAGCGCAACTAGATGCAAACGTCACTGCCAAAAAAGGAGACTTATACGGCATGATTTCCAATGCTATTCTGCACGTGCCTGCAGAATTTCAGACGATTGCAAGTTATCTGTAGTTAGTTATAGACCGTGCTGTACTTCTGCAGCACTCTACTGCAGCGCAACCATATAGTAACATCGTAATAAGTATACAAAACGTATCTATAATAGTTTGTCATGTCCTAAACAATCTGAACATTCAAATTCAAACATTCAAACATTCAAATGCCAGTGACAAATGAATAACTTGTTATCGACGGTGCTGTGTTTTAGGACAGCACAAACAGCACGGTGGAAGCTAGAGAGTGCACCAACTAACATAGCTACAGTTCCCCCTTACTACAGACACAATTATCTTCAAGTTTAATATGTTTAGCCGTTTACAGTAAGTCTACAGACAGCGTGCTATGGTTGCTGCATAATAGTACAGCACGATAGCAGCACCGCACAGCGCTGCGACTATGCTCATCGTGTTCAGCGACCCCGATAACCCTTATATGCGCCCCACTATATGGCCCAAAACAGCATATTTAGGCATATTTTTGACTATTTTCTGTGGAGTTGGGACTTAGAAATTTTCTGAAAATGGCTAATTGGCCGGACCAACTTTGGGCCGGCCGCCTGAACGATCCTGGCCAGATATCGAAAATCGCCTCGGTTATGACACGCTACCCATCCCAAAGTTTCTTATGCAACAAGCCGCGTCTCTCTAGCTTGTTCCCTGGGCCCTGTAGCCGTGACACAAAATTGGACTTTTTTGGCCATCTTAGCGGTCAGGCCACCTGTGCGGCCGGCCAAATGTGGCACATTTGGCAGGCCGCACAGGTGGCCGGCCGGGCCGGACAGCGAAAAATTGTCCAAAAGGTATATACATTAACACAAATACTACTCTCAGAAAAACCAAACTTCACCAGCTGAAAAAAATGTCCACATCGTTCAGTTTTTGAGTTCCACTAAAACGGCTTCCCCAAGCGTGACTTACACGGAAAAAAACAAACGGACCTAACTTGTCCGGAAGCGAAAATTTTCAAAGTTGAAAATTTTGACCAAAACTTTTTTGATACTTGTTGTGCTCGTCGGGCTGATTCCAACGATACCAAATTTGTCTAGTTTGGTTGAGTATTTAGCTGGCACGGTGCTCGAACGGGTCTCTAAGGGCCGCGCTGAGCCTTTTACACCCATATTATAGGGGGAGCGCTATCGCGCCCCCCCCCCTATAATTTTTGACCATTTGAAAAAATCGAACCAGAGCGAAATTCGGAAATCAAACATAAACTTGATCTGGACCATTGCCTAGATATTAGGGATCGACCGGAATTCCGGTTCCGGTTCCGGTACTTTTTGGTTCCGGTTCCGGTTCCGGTTCCGGTTTTTGAAAACGTACCGGAACCGGAACCAATTTTAGCCTATTATCAAAAGCAAAATTTTATTAAAATTTTCAAAAATTTTATCAAACTTCTTTAAAACTTTTTGGAAAACTGCGATTCTCTTATAACAGAATATGATTTATTCAAAAATTTTCGCCTGCGGCGCTATTCCATTACTTAGAATGTTTCGAATTTGTAATAATAATGTCTAGTGTATCGTTGTTATGAATATTAATATATATATATTATAAAACAAAAATAATACTTAATAACTCAGATTAGATAGCACAAGACCGCCGAAACTTTTAAATTTAAGTATACCTAATGCTGAATTGAAATTATTGAAGCCTTACCGTCGACCTATGCTATTTCAAAAATTATAGAGCGCTGTTGTATAATCAAATGTCAGTTTTAGCTTAAATTTAATCTTTTTAATTGTTTAAATCGAAACTGGACTTTAAATATGGACTACGTATAGCCATGGGGGAAAAACCCCACTTTTTCGGATTTTGGCTGGAACTTTTTTGTTATAAGGGCTAGCTGAGAACTCTATATACCATCGTACTTGGCGTACTTAGAACTTTCTTTTAAGCCCATTTGCACTTCTCTAGGTTGTACCGTAAACAATAGTAATACAGTAATGTAGATATCTTTTGTTTTCTAAAAATGTAAATGGCATTATTTTTATTTTGCGTTTTGAAAATGCTGCAACGCTTCTAGTAAAGTTAAATGAACTTTTTGAATATGACTAGAAATTATCAGGCAAGCCAGATAAAAACTAAACATGTTTGACTTATTTTGTCGAAGGAGCAGTTGTTGGTGCTCGCAAAAATTTTGGTGGAATCAATTTCTATGGAAATTCGTATATAGAATGTAAAAATATAGATGCCGTTTATTCATCGAAAATGTGCTCGAATAATATAAATATAGCATATTCATACCGTGTATAATTAATTTTAAATTTTAAAGCTATAATGTAGTAAAGTTTAACTGGGCTATAAGACAAAAATCTCTTAATAAATTGCAAATTTCATGTCCTGCATTGAAATAACTATATAAAATATAAAGCAAACGTTATTACAATGTTCTAGTAACTATAAAAAAAGCGACAAATTGTGCAAAAATTGTCCAAAACGTCAGAAAGAATTTTCGATTTTTGTAGTGTTAAAGAGCTGGTTCCGGTTCCGGTTCCGGTTTTTTAAAGCCAATTCCGGTTCCGGTTCCGGTTCCGGTTTTTTGGAGTTCCGGTCGATCCCTACTAGATATATAATCAAAAATTAGTATCGAAAAATTTTTCCTATGGGTCGTTTGAAAAATCGGTTGGCGCAAAAATCACCCTACAAATGTGGTCGATACAGAGAAGAAAAAACCCCACTTTCAAATATGTATCAAACAGTAGATTTTTCAAAGTTCATTTTTCCGGGCAAGTTTGGTATCATTCGAAAACTCTTGGCCTGGAGATTTCAAAAATGTAGACTTTAGCTCTCAACTCCTTATCGTTAATTAGTATTGGCTAATCAACAGTTTCCCTCATATCATGAGGGGCGCTACGGGCACCCTCATGATATACAGTATAGCTCAAAACAAAGTATATAATTTTCGCGAAATTCGCAAACTTTGCGAACATCGCGAAGCAAGCGACATTTCGCTAAATTTAGAAAAAGTTAGCGAACTCGCGAAATCGGTAGCTAGCTAATTTGAGGGGTTGTCTGGCACAAAAATTGGCAAAAAGAAAAGCACAGGAAGCGGCACAGTATCACCCTCTTCTGTAGTTACAGTCGTTTCAAATTCTAGATTACTGGATACATCCGACACAGACGTATTCCGTTGTCCAGTGGACATCGCAAAAAACTTTAAAGTCTGATTTGGACTCAACATTTGATGCCTTCTCGAAGTTCGTATAATTTCGCGAAATTCGCCAAGATTTTAGCGAATTTCACGAAGATTTTAGCGAAGTTAATTTCGCTAAAATCTTCGCGAAATTCCCTAAAATCTTGGCGAATTTCGCAAAATTATGCAATCTTCGTGAAATCGCAAATCTGCGCGAAGGCATCAAATCTTGAGTCCAGATCAGATTTTAAAATTTTTTGTCAATTTTTATATGGAGAAAACACCTCAAGTTAGCAGCTAATATATAATTTCTCGAAGTTCGCTAACTTTTTCCCGAACTCCTCTAAGTTTAGCGAAATGTGGCTTATCGCGAAAAATTTTGAAAATGGACATTTTACACATGGCACAGACAAATTCCTGAGGAGATCAACAATTTCGGGGGGAATTCCCCCCATTCCCCCCCGCCCATCACTAATACATACATGCTGGCTTATCCCTAGTGGGGGTGGGGGGGGGGGCGCCCCCCATTCGGCGACCTCCCCCCCATTCGAGGAGCCCCCCCCCCTGAAAAGCCCCCATAAATCCCGACCTCCCCCCCATAACCCCAAAAATTACCAAATTTTACCATTTTTACTCTAAATTTTCAAAAATTTTTCCGGCTTCGCCGGATTTTTGACTAAATTTTCGCTATTTTAGTTTAAAAAACACCTAAAAATTCCTTTTTTAGGGATTTTTAGCAGTTAGTACACAAAAAACCCACAAAAAATTCGAAAAAAGTTTCTAAAAATATGCCCCCATTTTGAGTGAGCCCCCCCTCCTTCGATGGGGCCCCCCCTGAAGCCCCCCCATAAAAAATTGCCAAGGGATAAGCCAGTCATGTAATGCAAACTTACCACCAGAAGTCATGATAAGCCAAAGCAATCACAGAAATAATGAGCCACTAAATGAAACAGTCTTGGAACAGCAAGTGATCAATACAACAGCTCAGCATAGGCCTAGAGAACAATTTCCAGTATAATACATATTTTTCTGGCATTTTTTAGTGGGGGTGGGGGAGCCCCACTTTTCGGCAAGCCCCCCTCACGTTTTTTGGGTACAAAAGTGTCAAAAAATTAGGTTTTTGAGGTCAAATAATCAAAAAATTCTCAAATTTCAGCTAATTTATGGACTTATAAGCTCATTTTAAGCTTAAAAACAGCGATGTTTTGCCTTTTTACGTTAAAAATGCCAATTTTCCGCTAAAAATTTCGGTATATTTTACCTTTGGCTCGCCCCCCCACTTTTCGGAAGCCACCCCTCCCCCACTTCCCCCTCCGTCGGGGGGGGGGGGGGGTCCGCAGCCCCCCCCACTTTCAAAACCCTAAAAACTAGGGGAGAAACTGCCCTCGACGGGCTACCAACTTGGTAGAATAGGGAAAGACTTGAATCTTACATACACGGTGCATGGTTACAACTGAGATTCTGCTGAAGCGGAAAAATGCCGTTTCTCAAATTCTAAAGTGGCAGAAACCAGCTTTGGAATAGGGAATTCCCTCGTTCCGCCCTATTCGCGCGAACTTTGAAACCTATTATGTGTTGCTTTGCTAAATTATAATATAGAGAACTTATCGTTTTATCGAGAACTTATCGAACTTATCGTCAAGAGCTAACGTTCGCGCGAACTTATCGTCTTTCGGGAGGAAATATATAGGTAATTATTCTATTGGGAACTGCCAATGTAAGCATTGCGCTCAATATGACATTTCACGTGCCTATTGCGTGGTGACTAGGACTTAATTTCTTTTTGAGCTACCTGATCCGTGAAATATTTTACGCATACAACCGCTACCAGGACCAACAGAAAGCAACAATAAGTAGACAGTTTAAACAATTTGTGGTCGACAGTCCTTGTGCTAAAACATGTGCAATCAATCGCATTTCATTTATTCTAATATATATACGTACGTATAATGTTTGATTGTATCAACAAGAATAAAAATGCTCCGATGGAGCATGAAAAATGCAATATGGGTGACACAGGGTTTTAAGCAGACAGAGGACTAGGTTTTAAAACGTTAATATGGGAGGGGCAGGTTGTAAATGCCAGGAGGACTAGGTTAAAAGCGCACTAATATGGACCAGCTTCGCTGAACAACCCATATTCGCGGAAACTGTCCAGAGTTTCTATCGGCTGCTGCTTGCTGTTGCTATTGGCAGTTCTTCGGAAAATTGTACGATTTTTGTCAGCATGGCCTGCAAGTATATATTGTGGTCGTGCTCCTTATTATACAACTTAATAATACACGTCCTCCATAATGTCAACTGCTTTACTTTACTAACTAACTAACTAACTTTACTTTCGGTGAAGGAAACTCATACGGCACGATTTTCAATGCTCTGCCGCACTTGTGTGCAAAATTTCGGACGATTGCAACTTACGTGTAGCTAGTTATAGGCCGTGCTGTACTTCAGCAGCACTCTACTGCAGCGCAACCAGATGCAAACTTACTGCCAGTGAGGGAAATTCATACGGCACGATTTGCAATGCTATTCTGCACTTGTGTGCAAAATTTCAGAAGATTGCAACTTATCTGTAGCTAGTTATAGGCCGTGCTGTACTTCAGCAGCACTCTACTGCAGCACAAGCAGATGCAAACTTACTGCCAGTGAGCGAAATTCATACGGCACGATTTGCAATGCTATTCTGCACTTGTGTGCAAAATTTCAGACGATTGCAAGTTTTCTGTAGTTAGTTATAGGCCGTGCTGTACTTCTGCAGCACTCCACTGCAGCGCAACCACATAGTAGCATCGTAATAAGTATACGAAACGTATCTATAATAGTTTGTCATGTCCTAAACTATCTGTATGCCGAATTTCAAATACCAGTGACGAATGAATAACTTGTTATCGACGGTGCTGTGTTTGGGGCAGCACATACAGCACGGTGGAAGCTAGAGAATGCACCAACTAACATAGCTACAGTTCCCCCTTACTACAGACATGATTTTCGCCAAGTTTCATATGTTCAGCCGTTTACAGTAAGTCTACAGACAGCGTGCTGTGATTGTTGCATAGCAGTACAGCACGATGGCAGCACCGCACAGCGCTGCGACTATGCTCATCGTGTTCAGCGACCCCGATAACCCTTATATGCGTCCCACTATATGGCCCAAAACAGCATATTTAGGCCTATTTTTGACTATTTCCTGTAGAGTTGGGACTTAGAAATTTTCCGAAAATGGCTATTTGGCCGGACCAACTTTGGGCCGGCCGCCAGAACGATCCTGGCCAGATATCAAAAATCGCCCTCGTTAGGACATATAAACCCTTCCGTGGATCCTTATGCAACAAACCACGTCTCTCTAGCGTCTTCCCTGAGTCCTGTAGCTTTGACAAAAAATTGGCCATTTTTGGCCATTTTAGCGCCAAGTCCACTTTTGGCCGGCCGTACAGGTGGCCGGCCGGGCCGGGCAGCGAAAAAATATCAAAAAGGTTCACTTTCGGGGTATATACGTTCAGAAAAACCAAACTTCACCTGCTGAAAATGCCCAGATCGTTCTAACACCGCGACAGAAAATTGCATTTTTCCAAGCGTGACTTACACGGAAAAAAAAAACAAACGGACCTAACTTGCCCGGAAGCGAAAATTTTCAAAGTTGGAAATTTTGACCAAAACTTTTTTGCGACTTGTAGTACTCGTCGTGTAGATTCCAACGATACCAAAATTGTCCAGTTTGGTTGAGTATTTAGCTGGCACGGAGCTCGAACGGGTCTCCAAGGGCCGCACTGAGCCTTTTACACCCATATTATAGGGGAGCGCTCTCGCGCTCCCCTATAATTCTCGACAAGATCAGAACGGGGCATACCTATGTATCAGCAACAATATCCAAATCGTTTATGCTCTCAATGTTTCTGATAGCACATCGAAGACAGCGTATTTATGCCTGTGAAAACCTTGATTTAAGTGCTTGATAAAACTGCTGTTTTGCATTCTGAAGTAATTCTGCCATTTTGAAGCTCTCTATCATAATTTAGCAAAGCAACACATATATAATAGGCTTCAAAGTTCGCGCGAATAGGGCGGAAGGAGGGAATTCCCTATTCGGCGACAAAGCTGGTTTCTTTCATTTTAGTGGCCGAGTAGATTCCCTATTCGGCGCACAGAGCTGGTTTCTTTCATTTTAGTCGCCGAGTAAATTCCCTATTCGGCGCACAAAACTGGTTTCTTTTATTTTAGTGGCCGAGTAGATACCCTATTCGGCGCACAAAGCTGGTTTCTGCCATTTTAGTCGCTGATAAACGGCATTTTCCGCTTCAGCAGAATCTCAGTTGTAACCATGCACCGTGTATTTAAGATTCAAGTCTTTCCCTATTCTACCAAGTTGGTTGCCCGTCGAGGGTATTTCCCCCCTAGTTTCGCTTATTTTTCCGCTGCAGAGAAACATCAAAATCATGTCAGAGAAGTTATGTACAGACACAATGTAAGCAAAGCTAGCTACCGTAAACAGGCTGGAAGAAAACGTTCTAGGTTAACTGAATGTATTTGCTGAAGCGGAAAAATGCCTGTTAATAGCCTTTTCAGAACTTTTTACACGGTGCGTCATCCTAGGCTGGAAGGCCACTGTTATGGCCTCTTCAGAAATTTATACACGGTGCAATATCTTAGGCTGGTAGGCCACGGTTCATGGCTTACTCAGAACCTTATACACTTAGTTACAGTATATACACTTATACTTATACTTACACTTATATTCACTTATTTACACTCATTTATTAGGCTGACCATGGTCAGGGCGCCACAGGCCGCTGGGGCCACTTTGGAGGGGTCCACCAATGACAAAAAATGTTCGCCTCACCAAGGGCTTTCATTTGATACCAAACTTGGCCACTTTTGCAAAAATCGATTTTTGACCATTCTGGACCGGTGCGGACCCTGGTCAGGGCGCCACAGGCCGCTGGGTCCTCCAATGACAAAAAATGTTCGCCTCACCAAGGGCTCTCATTTGGTGCCAAACTTGTAAACTTTAGGAAAATCGATTTTTGTCCATTTTGGACCGGTCCGGACCCTGGTAAAGGCGCCACAGGCCGCTGGGTCTACTTTGGAGGGGTCTTCCAATGACAAAAAATGTTCGCCTCACCAAGGGCTTTCATTTGATACCAAACTTGGCCATTTTTGGAAAAATCGATTTTAGACCATTTTGGACCGGTCAGGACCCTCGTCAGGGCGCCACGGGCCGCTGGGTCTACTTTGGAGGGGTCTTCCAATGACAAAAAATGTTCGCCTCACCAAGGGCTTTCATTTGATACCAAACTTGGCCACTTTTGGAACGATCGATTTTTGTCCATTTTGGACCGGTACGGACCCTGGTCAGGGCGCCACAGGCCACTGGGTCCACTTTGGAGGGGTCCTCAAATGACAAAAAATGTTCGCCTCATCAAGGGCTTTCATTTGATACCAAACTTGGCCACATTTGGAAAAATCGATTTTTGGCCATGTTGGGCCTGGTCCACGGTCCGGACCCCTGGCCAGGGCGCCACAGAGGTCCGGTCGGTACCTACGATAGCCTATGTTGTAGTGCTCCCGCAGCCCACCCCACACGCCCAATATGAAAGCTATTCCTGCAGCGGATCTTTCTATGGAAGAGCTTAAAGTTGAGCCTGCGACACAGTTGGGGCCCACTTCCATCAGGGTGCCCCCCAGCCCCACGGATAGATTCTAGAGCAAAACTAATGGGCCATTTAGATTCACCATATAGGGGTTCCTATTCGAATACGAAACCTCAACCCAGCAGCTTTTATGTATAGGGCTGCCTACTCCATAGGCCCAGACCCCCCTTTTACACAAACTTTTGACCCCTGGCCAGGGCGCCACAGGTGACCGACCAACACCAAACTCTCAAATGGAGACCTCCACCCTTGGGCCATTCCACGTGAGCCATATGAGAGCCCAGCTTCGCGCGCTGCGATCTATTTCGAAGTGCAATTATTTTCGAACTTTTTTTCGGAGGTCCCCACCGAGGGGGGTGGGACCATCTGGGGGGGTCCGGAAACCGCGGAAAGTAATTTCCCCGGAATTGATGAACTTTTCGTACAAAAAAAACCTAAAATAGTAGGGCTCTGAAGGGTCTTTCGGCCTGCACCCCGGGGGGGGGGGGGGGGGAAGGGGAGAAACGCGACCTGCGTGGGGGGCCAATTTTCATATCTCAAGATCCACCCGGTTGATCCGGCTGAAATTTTCACAGCATGTACCCCTGCCCACAGGCTCTTCACACACCAAGTTTCAGCCCGATCGGTCCACTCCTCCGCTGGCCCCAGGCCAAACAATGTCCAGATTATACACATTCCGTCAAATTTTCCCTATTCTGGGGGGAAATAACACAACACAATTCCGGGGGTGTGGGGACGGAGCTCCCACAAGTTCCCTAAAATTCCAGTTTTTTGCATGGTATATAACTGGAAAATTGTTGCATGGTAATAGAGCCTAGTATTGCATAATATGCAAGTTTGGCCGAGGCCCAACTGCAACGATTAGGGTATCCAAAATTGAAATCTTTGCTGGTGCTCACTGTGAACTTTGCGCAGCTATCTCATATTATGCATGTGGCACCCTAACTCTATAATAGGGATGCACCGAGGCCTGGCCCCGGTAGTCAGACCCCGGCCCCGGTGGTCAGGCCCCGGTACCAACCGGAGCCAAAAATTAGCGAAAGTTTGTAATTTTTTGACATTTTTTGACCAAAATTTTGAATTTTCGAAATTCAAAAAGTGTTACAAATCGTTTGTTTTCCAGCATTTCTATGAATGAAAACAACGATATATAGTAACGTTTGTATATCAAGAATTATTGCAAAATTTGAATTTTCAAGAAAATTTTTGAAAATTTTCGACTTGGACCCCCAATTTCCAAACCCCGGCCCCGGTACCGGGGCCAATGTGGCCCCGTCCCGGCCGGGGCCGCGATAAGGTCCCGACCCCGGCCCCGGTAGTGGCGACCCCGGTGCATCTCTACTCTAAGATACCCAGCAATGGATTCCCTGCCATATCCTCTGGCTTAGCCAACGAAAGGATAATTTTTGGGAACATTTTCTTAAAAAATTTCCAGCAACTTTTTGTAAAAAGCCTCTGGGGCAACCGCGAGGACAAAATTAATGCCAAATTCAAGCTAAAGAACCCGAAAATCCTACAGAAGAAGAAAGAAGAAGAAAAATGGTTTACTTCAGAAATAGCATAACGTAACGCTACAAAAAGTAATTTCATATATAAATGGTTAGTACTAACAAACAAAACAAAAAATACGCAGATATGGAAAGTTAAACATAATGATAAGTTTTAGCTATTGGGACAGTAGTTTTACGCGGCTATTTAGAAGAGGGGGAAGGGATAACCACTTGTCTGGTTATGAAAGGCCCCGACCCCTTAGATAGCTGGAAAATTCAAAATTTTCGAGTAGTTTTTCAAATGTTACAAGATTTGCTGCATTTACAGTTTGATCTGGTAATTTATTCCAGACTTTAATTACATGGTTGGTGAAAAACCCCTTATAAGTTTCACGATGACAGATAGGTGGACGGAGTTTCCATCTATGCCCCCTTAGCTGCTGTTGCTGGGTAAATGAGAAAAAGTCAGCACAGTTGAGTTCAATTTTATTGTTAATTATCTTATAAACTAGTTTTAAGTCAGCTTTTAGTCGCCTTAATTCTAACGGTTCGAGACCTAGGACTTGTAAACGTTGTGAATAGGACAAATCTTGCATACCAGGAATACGTTTTGTGTAACGCCGTTGAACGTGTTCAACAATATCTATATCTTTTATTAAATAAGGCGACCATGTCTGGCTGCAGTACTCTAGTATTGGTCTAACGTAAACAATAAAGGCTTTTACAAGGAATTTGCGATTTCTAGTTTCAAAAGCTCTAAAGATACAAGAGGATACTTTATGGGCTTTCTGTGCTATTTTTTCACATTTTTTAGCGCATGTTTTAGGTATATACCTCACCTCAACCTCCTTCTGGCAGATGGTACGGCCGGTGGACCCAGCCCGGACCCAGGGCTGGCACTTAGCCCCCACGCATTTTTTGGGAGTCGCCAGAAAGGGTCAAAACATTTTGAAGTTTTTGAGATTAAAATTTCAAAAACTTTCTCATTTTTTAGCTAATTTATGGACTTAAGTTCATTTTAAACCAACTTTCAAAACCCTAAAAAGCCTATGCCAGCAGGGTGGTCAGGATCACCTATATATATATATATATATATATATATACGGGCAAAAACTAGCTATATATAAACAAGTGCTAAATTTGAATTCTTTAAAATAAACTAAATTAAAATAAACTGAAGGCGTTGAATAATTATATATACTTACAAAACAGGAAAGGAAACAAAATAGAAGACACTTGAAGAGACAGAAGTTCTGTCACAGAACTACGTATATACGTAATAAAGCAGCACAGAAGTATAAGTGCGCCGCAGGCGAAATTTTTAAAAATTTGTGAAATTTATTAAATTTATGCTTAATTTTCACTCAAAAGATGCATATAAACAGCTGAAAAAATATTCTAGGTGGGCCCGGAAATCGGAATGTCAAAGGAGGGGGCCCAAATCGCAAAGTGGGGGGGACCCGAGCCCCCGGCCCCATAGTTTCACCGGAAATTTTGGTTGGGGTGGGGAGGGGGGTAAACTTCGGAAATTTGGTGGCCGACCCCCGAAATGTGATGGGGAGTACCACCCCCGAACCACAACCCCAAAATTCGGACCTCAGAAAATTAAAAAAATGGCCTAAAAACACAGGTGTAATTGGGGGGGGGATTGGGGTTACCCCCCCCCCAACATTTTTCCAAACCCCCAAAAAAATTTTGGGGCACCCCGTCCCCATAGGTGTGGCTGGCAAAAAAGTGGGGGTGGGGTTCAGAAAAAAGTAGGGAGGGGGTTTGGCGAAAAAAAGGGGAGGGGGTCGCGAAAAGTCGATTTGGGGGAGGGGTAAGAAAAATGTTCGAGGGTCGTCGGGAAAAATCGGTTTTTCGTTAAAAAATTGAAAAATTTTCTCAATTTACAGCTATTTCTAACGATTTTTAGCTTAATGAAACGATTTCTAGCAATTTTTCGCTAATTTTTGCTATTTTTGGAAAAATTTCGAATTTGTAGCTAAAAATTTTCAATAAATTTTTAAAAATTTAGGTAGGGCTTTGAAAATTTTTAAGGGGGGGGGGAGGGGTCTGAAAATATCGATTTGGGGGGAGGGGTAGGAAAAAATTCTTAGGGGAGTCGGCTACCCCTACATTTGGGGGGAGAGGAGTCACCCCCCATCAAGTGCTGGGGGGTAAGCAAAAGTGGGAGGTGGGATAGTCCAAAAATCTGGGGGGGGGGGGGTAAAGTTGGTCGAAAATTTTGGGGGGAGTATTCCCCCCCACACCCCCCCCCCCTGGTGAAACTATGCCCGCTGCCCCCTGGATCCGCCACTGCCCCCCCCCCAAAGAAAACTGGGCTTGGGAGGTCTCAAAAATCGGAAATTTAAAAAACTGTATATACCCAAACTGCACCCAAATGTCATAGCTTCACCAGGGGGGGGGGGGAACTCCCCCCATGGTTTCCTTTGGGGGGTGGGGTTGGGGGGGAGGGTATTCCCCCTCATAATTTTTGACCAAATTTATATACCCCCCCCCCAGATTTTTTGACTTACCCTCCCCCAACTTTGGGCTACCGCCCCCAACTATTTTTGGACCCAAAAAGTTAGCTAAATTTGGTCGAAAAATGGTCATTTTTTGAAAAAGTTTTCTAAAATTTTGACCTAAAATCGCTTTAAAACGGTGCAAAAACACCTAAAACGTTAAGAACAAGCCTTATTTTGATGAAAAAAGGGCTAAATTACAAAAAATTTTGCATTTTTTGGCCTTTTTTCAAAATTTCTGAGGTCAGAATTCTGGGGGGGGGGGTTGGGGGGTATTTACCCCCATCACATTTCGGAGGTCGGCCAAGAATCCAAGATTTACCCCCCCCCCAGACCCAAAGTTCCAGGGACACTATGACGTCCCCCCAAATTTTCGAACCCCTTCTTGGCCCCCCCCCCAACAATTTTGGACATACCTGCGCCTCCCCGAACTTTCGGCTACCCACAACCGCCCAACAGCAACCCCCCCCCGCCACTGCCCCCCCCCAAAGAAAACTGGGCTTGGGGGTGTGGGGGGCGGGGGCATAGTAGTTTCCCTGGAAATTTTGGTTGGGGGAGGGGTAAGCTATGGAAATTTGGTGGTCGACCCGCGAAATGTAATGGGGGTACCCCCCCGAACCCCCCCCCCAAATTGGGACCTCAAAAAATCCAGAAAATGGATTAAAAATGCAAAATTTTCTGTATTTTAATGCTTTTTCGGAGAAAACAATGCTTGTTTTGACAGTTTTAGGCGTTTATTGGCGGTTTTAAAGCGATTTTGAGTTAAAATTTGAGACAAAATTTTCAAAAAATGACCATTTTTGGGCAAAATTTAGCTAACTTTTTGGCTCCAAAAACGGCCGGGGGGGTTGGGTGGGGGTAGCCGAAAGTTGGGAGAGGGTATGTCGAAAATTTTGGGGTGGGGGGGGGGCAAAGGGGGTCGCAAATTTTGGTGGGGAGTACCATAGTTTCACCGGAAATTTTGGTTGGGGGGGGGGCAAGCTCCGGAAATTTGGTGGTCGACCGCCAAAAAGTGATGGGGAGTACCCCCCCCCAACCCCCCCCCCCCAAAATTCGGACCTCAGGAAATCCAAAAAATGGCCTAAAAATGCCAAATTTTCTGTATTTTAACGCTTTTTTCGTCAAAACAAGGCTTGTTTTTATCATGTTAGGCGTTTTTACACGGTTTTAAAGCGATTTTAAGCCAAGAATTGAGAAAAAATTTTCAAAAAATGACCATTTTTTGGCAAAATTTAGCTAACTTTTTGGCCCCAAAAAGTACTGGGGAACCAAAAGTGGGGGGAGGGAAAGTCAAAAAATCAGGGGGGGGGGGGTAAAGTTGGTCGAAAATTTGGGGGGGGGACCCCCAACCCCCCCCCTGGGGAAACTATGGGGGGGGGGTCTCAAAAATCGGAAAATTAAAAAAAACTGTACCCAAACCGCACCCAAATGTCATCCTTTCAACCGGGGGGGCGGGTATATACTCCACCCCAAATTTTCGAACCCCTTTGCCCCCCCCCCAACAATTTTCGACATACCTGCGCCTTCCCAACTTTCGGCTACCCACAACCGCCCAACAGCAACCCCACCCCACCCCCACCCCGACCAACGACAATGCTTTAAAACCATTAAAAACCTCAAAATATATCAACAAAATGAAGCTTACAAACTTATTGAAGATTATTGAAGCTTCCAGCATCAGAATTTGATTTGCAGCATCAACATCTAGGTTTCATAAGTCTCAATGGTAAAAATTTAAATTTTCAAGAAACTTGAAAAAATGAGGGATATTGCAATTTTTTACATAACTAGCTTATTTCTAGCTATATTCTACATATTACTGCCAGTTCCCAGCAAGTTTCATACCAAGACAACGTAGGTACTACAAGTTTGGCATTTTAACAAAAAATCGGGTTTTATGCTTGCTGTAAGGTTTCTGTAAGGTTAGGTGTAAAGCACTCTAAATGGTTGATTGTTAGAAATCCGTGCCGATTTGCAGGTAAAAACATGGACAAATTCTGTTACAGCCACAGCTGAGAGAGGTTAAGAAAAATTTGAATATACGATTGGTACGCATTTGCCCACGGTATATATCAGTATACTCAAACCGATTCAAATCTTAGCAAACAGAAGGTTGGAGGCTTGCTTCCCTATTCATGTTTTCCCCTACCCTGACAATATTCGTTCGAAAGATCTCTCTCTGTTCTACAATTCTACTTTTTAAGGTGCTGGTTTCCTTCCGGGTATTTTTTACTCATACGGCTTTAATCCTTTACGTAAATAGCTAAGAAAGTTTTGGTTCTTGGCCTTTGGCTTCCACGGGCCGATGTTATCAAGCATCTCAACTTTGGTTGAAACTTCAACCCGGGTTGAGATTGGGGTTGAAAATTTCGACCCCATGTTATCAAAACAGGGTTGAATAAACCCGGGTTGAAATAACAGGGTTGGGGTTGAAATTCAGGTTGAGTTTCAACCCATTGTTATCATTAAATTTGGGTTGGTTTTCGGGTTGAAATAGTCGAATCTCAACCCTCCTCAGTGAGGAGGGTTGAGATTTCAACCCGGGTTGAAATAACAGAGAACAACGAACCCGTCTCTTTTTATCAATTTTATTTTATCAATTTTGTTTGATCAATCAATTTACATTGAATTCAAATGCAAAACATTTGTAATGGAATTGGTAAAATTTGAGGTTAAAACCTATTTAAAATGGCTGAAAAATGTTCAAAACTAGTAAATCAGTGAAGTAGAACCTCTATGCTACGGATTTGTGAAGAAGACCGACGATCATCAATATGGAATGTAGTTATTTAACAATGTCCAAGCATTAATTGTATAAAATGTTTTATGTTTGCCAAGCCAGAGTTGTCTAGTACTCAACATTAAGGGAAATTCTTAAATAGGGTCCAAGGTTTGCACTCAATTAGGTTAGAAATCCTAGTCGCGTTGATGATTTTAAGTATAATTAAGTTTAAATATAGTTTAAGTTACTAACAATATTAATCTAAAAGCTGTAAACGATGGGTTAATTCGGTCACCTATTCCCTAATCACCGGAGTTGTCACTCCACTCGACCTTAAACAGCAGTGTCTTGATAAAACTTAAAGAATTTTGAAGAAAATCAGTGAATTGTAACTCCCCACGAAGGAAAACATCAACAATTTGACTAATCTTACGCGTATTAATGAGTTGTCACTCATAACTTGAGCCAAGAATGGCCCTTTTTTCACCACTTTGTACGTTTTCCATTGACTAAACATGAATTAGCAGGAAGTCATTGACTCGTAATAGGCAATTACACGCCTACCGAGCGGAAAATTGGTCGTAAAGTTACCTTTACAGTGGAAATTCACACTAACAGCCGGTTGCACCAAATATGATTAACTTCTAACTAAAATGTTATTAGCTAGTCTTAATCTTATTCTAGTCAGTTTCTCCGTTGCACCAAGTTAGTTAGATTTTAAAATCAGATTAACCCTAAACCAATCAGTATTTTTCCCAGATATGCTCCAGCGAATCAAATACAAGCTGATGTCACATGATGACTTTAGTTAGATTTTAATCAGATGTTAGTGAGAAGTTAGTCAAATTTTAATTTTACCCTTGACTAGAATTAAAATCTAACTAACTTTTCATTTGGTGCAACGGAAAATGGCCTTAATTAGAATTTAATTACAGATTAGTCTAATTAGATGTTAGCCAGATTTGGTGCAACCGGCCGTAAAACTAACAAATATTGGAAGATGGTTCGATTCTAGGCGTTAAATAGCTAAGTACGTAATTAGATATGGTTAATTAGTGTTAATTATTATTAATTAGGTACTAATTAGTTAATTTTGACGATTTTGGTCCGAAACATGACTTGGGCTTATATGAAAGAGAATTCGATGCTGATTTCAAAAATCCAAACCCGACGTTTTAACTCCAAAAATTAAGAAAGTTATAATTAAAAATGTTTTTATTAAGATTACATTTTTGTTGTGTAATCTTAACACTCCAAAAAGGAGTGTTCTAAAAAGGTTTTATTTTGGTTTGACTTAAGTCAAACCTTTTCTTTTCCCTTTTCTTTTCTTCCTCCTGTTGGGCCTCTTTCTTCTAGGACCCGACAGTTGTCTTCCCCTTGAGCTTTGGCCGAAGACAAAGCCAGCAAGGAGGAAAATGAAATCAACGTAGTTTTCGGCCCAAGTCATGGCAAAAAGGGGGGCCGTTGCCCTTTATTGATAATAAAATCCTAATAAAAAGTAGGTAGATAAACGTACGTATGCATATATATGTTAATTATGTATTTTATAATTTCTTGAAAATTATGCAATTTACGCAATAACTACTTGAAGCTCGGAAACTTCGTAAATTTGTCCCTTTGGTTGCGTTTATGTGTTAAAGAAAGTTTGGCAAAATTTTGCTAAAATTCAGGACCCGAAATATATCAAAAAAGGGTCAGTTGGAGGGCAATAATTCTAAAATTTCATTAATATTGACCCTCGGCGGCCAGCTGGCTCACCTCGCCGCTGCGCCCCATGTGTAAAAGGTGGCAAGCTTCTAGAAAGTTCCAGAACTTTTTAGAAGCTTTGCCTTAAAATCAAAGGAAAATCCGCCTCCAAACTCACTAATGACCTGTCATCGGGCTGCGAGCAAAACTGTCAGCTCGACCCCAAAATTTTCAGTTTCAATCAGTGTTCGTTGAGTTGTGGCCGAGGTAGGCTGCTTTTTGCACCTCCTTTAGGTGCGCCTCCAGTGCAATTGTCATTGCATGGGGATTCAAACGCACCCTCCCTGGTTAGGACACATAGGGACTTCTTCTCTGACCCACACTGGTCAGAGAAAATGAGATTGAGTTTTTCAACAGGAACACTACCTTTATTGCCTTTTGGGTTTATTATGCCCGGCCAAGCCAGCATGTCTCCGGCCCTTGTGGGCCTATTTTTGGGAGGCCTACGGGCCAATTTTCATTTACATTGAAAGGCCTTTTTGGCCATTTTTTATATATGACTCTTGAGGCCTTCGGCCCAATTTTCTATGCTTTGTTACGAGGGCAAATGGCCAGTTTTTATGTACTTTTTGGGCCGTTGAGCCCCGTTTTTCTCAGTATCTTGGGCCTAAGGCCAGTTTTTATTTCTCTAGCATGCGTGGGCCTTGAGCCACTTTCAGTTCCTTTATTTTTGATCGTTATTAATATTATTTTATGATTTTAATAAAAGGGACAGCTCATGTAAACCCCTCCTGTTTGATGGAGGTCTTGAGAATTGACCCTACTTTTGTTTTTCTGTTCTTATATTCGAAACTCTCTACTATCGAGGTTTGCTGACCTCCGCCTCTCGTTATTCTATTCTTTCCTTTCTATTCTCCTTTTATTTGCACTTTTCGGTCAAGCCACGACCAACACTTTTTACTATTTTTATAAGGCCCGTTTGGCCGATAATTTCGGGGTTTTGACGTAGAATACGTGACTATTAAGTGGGGACCCGTCCCCTAAGTTTGAGTTAGTGGGTCCCTTTGCTACGACCCTAGAATATTAAGCTGGTAATAGGAATAATTACCCCACAGCCAGCAACTAGGAGTTGCCGGCCTTGCTGTTTCGTCACGGCTTTGTTAAGCCTCAAAAATTCATTGTCTGTAATTTGTGATTGTTTGCTGTAGGTCGGTATTAAAAACTAATAGGTCACCGAAAGTGTGAAACGAATTTTAAAACGGAGTCCTAAAATAATCGCTTGTCGTATAATCTGTCATTTTAAATAATTAATAATCAAGCGTTTCGCGGGGAATGAACGGCTTCCCCAGTAGTTAAACTAATTATTGTTAGTAGTTTTGGTTTTGTAATGATTGCTTAGCAATCATTACTCACGTGGCTTTCTACATTTCGAACTTTCACTCCAAAATACTACAAAGTTCCCAAAGTTCTGCGCTATAAGTCGAGTTTTAAAGTTCTAAAACTCGCACCAAAACATCCACCAATTTTTCTTTAAAGTAACAGTTAATATTATCAAGATATGTTGAAATAATAGATAGGAAGTCAGAATAGCAAGTGCATTTAGAACTAGGTTTTGTCTGAGTTGCTTCTGAGTCTGAGTAATCACGCTTGTAGATAGAATTAGTTAGGTAGTAATTAGCTAAGAAATTGTGTGCTTGAGTGTGTGTTTGCGCGTATAAATGTGTGTGTGTGATAGTTTCTGTGATTGTACTGTATGGAGCAACTCACGTAAACTCCTTCTGTTTGATGAGGGTTGTGAGCCCTGCCAGCAATGAATAATGCTCAGGTAATAGGCAGGAAAATAGGTATACTTATGACTCGTGTGAATAAATGCCTCCTTTTTTTCGAGGCACTGTTTTCGGTGAATACAACTTGAGCCAAACAACAATATATGCTCACAATATTCAAGGATGAACCCAGAGGATCAGAGGAGAAACTACTTTCACAAAACTCTGCTGAATTTGTGATGTTCGCTACAGTTCCGATATATAGTAGCGATGTGATGTGATGAACCAGTTCCTGGTTCAAGTTGCTGGGGTAGCATTTAGTTTAACAGTATGCGTTAATGTTATGGTCAATAAACCATATTAACACATTCCACATTCCCTCATTCCCAAAAATGAAATAGGACAAGTAGGAAAAATGCTCCTTGCAGTCGCATGAAAAATACAATATGAGCCAGAAGGACAGCATTCAATTCGGGAAAAGACAAGATTTAAAATGTATAATATGAGCCAGCATTTACTTATGTAAAGAACAAGATTTAAAAGTTTAATATGAGCAGCTCCCTTTCTCGGGCTCATATTGACGCCGTACGGACAGCCCGCAGGGAGTGCTTTCTCTCTATCTTCGTCGTGTTTTGCTCATATGATTCTGATAGAGCATTCAGTCAGACATATACTTTATTGAATACACCAGATCTGTGACAGAAACTAATGGTATATGACAGCTAGCTAATGGTATATGCTGGCTACAATGACAAAAAGGAAAAGTGCGTTGTGAAAAAATACCCCAGATTATGGTTGCGTAAATATATAATACGTAATTACGTAAATAGTGTGATATTATCAATAGTCTAAGTAGCATGTTAAGTTACTCTGTGCAGGCTCCTGGGGGGGGCGGCTCTGAGCAATGTCTATTTTTACACTTACTCTAATTTTATACGTTGGCATCGATTAAGTTGCGTACACAACATCGTTCCCAAGGCGTCAATATGAGCCCGAGAAAGGGAGCTGCTCATATTAACCTTTTAAATCTTGTTCTTTACATAAGTAAATGCTGGCTCATATTATAAATTTTAAATCTTGTCTTTTCCCGAATTGAATGCTGTCCTTCTGGCTCATATTGTATTTTTCATGCGACTGCAAGGAGCATTTTTCCTACTTGTTTAAATATTAATGGTTTTGTGCCAATTCGCAGCTGCGAACTATCTAACCAACTCGTGAATAAACCTGGCTTGGTTCACTTTGTGATGTATCAAAATGCAGCTCCGCCAGCGCTGCCAGTCCACTATGGTTCCAGGTTTCCTCCATTCGACTTTGATGTCTTGGCCACAAGCTTTCTTCGCAACGGCACCGGTAAGTCAGCAGCATGATTGAGTAGTTGCTTCGTAACAAGCTCTGTTAAGTTCTTGGCCCACATAGCCGATCAGAGAAAAAGCCATTGGTTTGGGACTTCATGGATGTAAAACTGGCCGAAGTCGAATCAATTCTAAACTACATAGAAATTGCATGTGGAAAACCGGTTCTTTATTGCTTCAATAACGGTCAAATTTTATTTCAAATAAAATCGCTGCTGTAATGCTTGGTTGCTTAAGAATCAAAGATGCACGGCTTAATACCTATTAATTTTTCATGGACAGATCATCAGTAGTGAAGCCATACATTCAAAACGAAATAAACGTAATAAAACTTGGGTGGCAAAACCGTTGGGTCAGGGAAATAAATGTTCAGTACGCATAGGTATCCATTAATGCAACAAGTTGCCAATAGCAAGAGTACAAAATACATAAGAGTGTGACAACTGTGACACATCTCAGACAAATCGGCTGACCCCCCCTCGCAAATTAGACTCTTCACTTCAAAAGATTGCCGCATGCGTTCTAAAGCTCGAAACAGACACAAAACTCACGCACGTTGTGCTTGTGTTGTCGAGCACACACAAACATAGGGCGAGTGAGCGTACCCCCGTTTCGACTGGGTATCAATTTTCGGGGAGGAGGGTCAGCCGTTAGCGTACAGAGGATGTGTCAAGCTTACAATGCATAGAGTATCCCAACTGTCATACTCTTATGACTCTTGCCAATAGTGATACTCGCAACACATGCTGTGCGTACGCGAATTTTGTGTCTGCATCGAGCTTTATAACATAAGCATAGATATGCGAATTTCCTTGAAGTGGTGGGTCTAATTTGCAGAGGGAGTCAGCCAGTAGCGAGCAGACCATAGTCTTTGTTCTGATAACAGAGAGCTGGCCTAGTAGCACCCTCTTATCATTATGTACCCTTGAAGCTATCAAGCGAAGAAGACTTAACGTACTACGAATAATACGAATATTTTATTATAGTTTATTCCAGATTTCAGAATTCTCTCCATTCCAGTTAGCAACTAACTGACACCTCACCTGACATCTAGTCTTTTGTTCTAAAAATCAATCCTTATTTCTGGATTTAGCTTCATTATGTACCCCCTTAATTGGCCTTTTACCTGGTAGTCGAACAAATCCCACTATAAGCGCTCAAAATCGTCTTTACATATGCACCCGTTTTATAAAAGACCGGGCATATAGGATTGAACAGTAAAACATAAATTAAACGAGCAGCTTTAGCAATACTCTTGGCAATACTAACAACATACAACATTTATGCAAGAATGCATACTTGTCCGTATAGCCAGATTTAACAAGCAAATACAAAGAAATGACAAAGAAAATTTATAATTGCGAAAAAATTAGTTGAATCTCCAAATTACTGTTGCTAACTACATCGCTCGGGGTTCGACGTTTCCATGACTTGCGCAAAGTTCAACCGCAAGGTTTGACGGTCCGTCGGTTCCAAATTTATAGAGGTCCGAATTCTGGGGTGGGGTTGTGTGATAACACTTAAAGTTTCGGCGGTCGAGTACCAAATTTCCAAAATTCACCCCCGCTCCCTTCCCCTGACCCAAAGTGCCGGGTTTCCAAGTTCGCCAAAATCCGATTTAGAGGCGGGGTAAGAACAAATATTTTGCGGAGTTCCCAAAAAACGGTTTCTTGGTCAAAAAGTTTCAATTCTGCCTAGAAATTTTAAAATATTTAGATAGGAGGTTTGAAATTTTAGGGAAGAATGCTTGCGGACCTGTCCATTTGGGGGAGGGCTATATGAGACTGCCTTTTTATGCGCCACACGGCCCGACGTCCCCTATAGGATATAAGTGTAAATTTACGTCCCCTTATACATAGATGGAATCGTAATAAAATAGAAGTAAAGGAGAATAATTGTAAGATAGGCAAATATGATATGAGTAGAAAGGAAGAAAAGAGATAAGAAATGAAAGAAATAGAACAATTTTATTAATGTTATTAATGATAGAAGCAAAAAGGTTATTTAGTTACAAAGACTGTATAGATTAAGTTTAGTTTGGTGGCTAACTTTGACTTGAACATTAGCTTTCTATCGAAGTCTTGATAATTGAGGCTAAAACTATTTCCTAAGGTATATGCCATATTTCCAGATAATTGAGCTTAAAACTATTCCTATGGTATATGCTATATTTCGTAAGTAGAACTCAAACAAAATTTGCTTTATTGACATAAAAGGAAAGAACAAACAAAGTGTTTATAATATTAATTTTAAGATAATTTCGTCTAATCAGGATCAGCTCCAATGCTTTTGGATTGTCTTCCCCCCATAACAAAAACATACATAGTAGAGAACAGCCAACAATGTGTGACTGCAGGGGGCGAGTATTCCACTTGTAGGGGAAGTGAAAGGCAGAGGGGTATGAATGTTTGAATGGCATCTCTGCGTGTGAGAGTGGTGGAGGACAGAGTGAGACACATGAATGTCTGAATGACAGAATCAGGGAAGAGAGACATACCTAGTAAAGAGTGGTACAGCTACTTTCTACTTGTGCGGCAGAGTGAGACACACGAATGTCTGATCGCTGTGCAAGGGGGGAACTGGTTGAGAGTGAGACACATGAATGTCTGATCGCTGCGTTGAAGGAGAGAACTGGTTTAGAGAGACATACCTAGTAAAGAGTGCTACAGCTACTTTCTACTT
>JASAND010012847.1:0-13901 GCA_030248195.1 Trissonchulus latispiculum
AGTCCCGACCGGTCATCAGGAAGTACGGGGTTTCCTGCGTAGAACTGTGGACCGTGCCCCGATAGATGGACAGGGCCCAAGGTAGGTAATCATCCCAATCCGTCTGATAACGGTCCACATATTTGGTAATCAAACTACGTAGCGTCCGGTTAAATCGTTCCACTACTCCATTAGTTTGCGTGGTGATACGCTGTGGTCCCGGAGGCGCTCCGACTCAGTCGCATCCACCTGGGCCGTCATGAAGGCTGACATAAAGTTAGGGCCCTGATCCGTTAGAACGCGACCTGAGACCGCCCCAGCGGGCCACAAACCCATTGAGGTACCAGTAAGCCGTTGTTTCGGCCCGTTCATTTGGCATCGCGAAGGTCATAGCATACCGAGTCAGGTAGTCGACAATACACAGGACACAGGTATTGCCTCGTTTGGTTTCCCGATGGGTGAAATGCATAACATCCTTGGCTATCACCTGCAAGGGGTATCGGACCACGACGGTATTTTGCATTGTTGCCTGATGACGCCGTGGGTCGTGGTTAAATTTTTGCGCAGGGTTTACACTGTGCAATATGTTCCGCCAAGTCCTGTGACATGCGAGGCCACCAATACTTGGATGCCAAACTAGCATAAGCCTCTTTCTGGGCCCGGTGGCCACCTGTCGTAAAGTGTGCGTGTGGACCTCCTCGAGCAGCTTCTCGCGTTCATCGCGTGGTACCACGAGCGTAGGGAACGATGAGGCTCGTCGCATACCTCGTTCGTCCAAATAGTCCCGATAGAGAACCCCATCTTTGATATTAAACGACTACCTCAGTTTCGTCAAGACCAATGCTTCCTTCTGGTTTTCCGGCAGTCGCTTCTGTTCCAGGAAGTCCAATAGGACGGCAAATTCGGGCTCATCACGAAGTTGCCGCTTCCAACTGAGCACCGTTGGGGGCACCCCGGTGGTGCAGCCGTCAAGGCATACACCTCAGGTGGGTACATAACCTCCAGTGCTTCCTGTTCCACTATCAACTGGTTCTTCAATTGGGCATAGACGCGACAGCGCATCCCGGGACATGGTTTTCCCCTGCCCGGACGATATTCCACAGATGAATTCGAATTCCAGCATACGTGACGCGAACCTAGCCAATTTTCCTGATCCCTATGCCTTGAAGTTATTCAGCAGATCCCTTACCGCCATCTGGTTCGTGCGTAGGACAAACTGTTTGCATGAGAGATAGTGCCGGAATTTTTGACATCCCCCAGAGGGCCGCCAGAGGCTTCCATTTCGGTTGCCGAATAGCCTTTCTCACCCTGGGTCAATGTCCGACTGGCACACGCTACTGGTCTCTCCCGTAGCACACGAGGCCCATTCGGTTTGTCGTAGCTTCGTAGGACCGAAAACTGCTGTTCCAGGACTGCTCCAAAGCCACGCTTGCTGGCATCGGTGGACACGTAGAAGGTTTTCGAAAATCAGGAAATGCCAACACTGGAGCTGTCGTGAGATGCTGCTTCAATGCTTCAAAGCTTTGCTGGGCATTCCTCGGACCAGAAGAAAGGGGACCTCCTTTCTTAAGAAGGTCGGTCAGTGGAGCGGCCACTTTCGCGTAGTTAGACACAAATCGGCGATAGTATCCGCACATACCCAGAAAAGCGCGGATACCTTTCACATCAGTGGGGGGAGGGAGCTGAGAAACCGCTTTAACCTTGTCTGGGTCCACACTGATACCATTGCGGCCCACGTAATGGCCGAGAAAAGGGACCGCTTCCCTGGCAAAACAGCATTTCTTCAGCTTGATTCTCAATCCATTATCCCGTAAACGCTGGAGGGTCGACCTCAGCATAACCAGGTGAGAATCAGGATCAGGGAAGGAATCAAAACGTCATCGATATAGACTGGGAGATCTGTGAGGACTTTTTCCATAATGCGCTGGAAGGTCGCCGGAGCATTGCAGAGACCAAAGGGCATAACATTCATGTGAAAAAGGCCCATATGTGACACAAAAGCCGTCTTTTCCCTATGCTCCGGATAGACCTCCACTTGCCAATAACCAGCGACCAAGTCAATCGTAGAAAATATGACCGCACCTTGGAGTTGATCCAAGATCTCGTCTATCTTCGGTAGTGGGTAACTATCTTTCTTCGTGATCTTATTAAGGCGCCTGTAATCAATTACCAACCGTGTCGTACCATCCTTCTTGCCGACAAGGATACATGGGGAGGACCAAGGGCTAGTGGAAGGGGAGCAAACTCCCTCTTCAAGCATAGCCTTGATATGCTTTTCGATTTCTGCCTTATCCTTCGGGTTATACCGATAGGATCTGCCCTTTACTGGGCCGTCCTTGCCAGTATCGATGACATGTTGATCGACTTTAGTTCGACCCGGGTTACCAGGGCGAGCTACCACATCGTAAAATTCCACGAGTAGGTCCCGTAGCTTCGCTTTCCCCACATCATCCAGAACCATAGAGTCGAAGTCTACATTTTCATCAATAAACTGCTGTCGTTCCTCCCACGACGGCATAGGCTGAGTTGTCATCTCATCAGCAGAGTAGTGCATATCGTTAAATGCTTGAAGTCCTCGGTCAGACAGAGCAGGTGGCTCTTCTGTACCCCATGACCTGTCTGACTGTACGGCACACACGGTGGGGTCCACCCATCGTGGTATATTGGCAACAGGCCCAACGCAATTCACCATTGGGGAGGTACCACCAGGGTTAAAAGGGGCTAAACGGTCCACTTCCTTCAGGGCATGTTGTAATTCGCCTTCCTGAACTTGGGTAGCCGGGTGTGAGGCCCAGCTAGTCATCTGCGTTCTAGCTTGGACGAAGTTCACACCCAATTCTGTTGCGTACCGAAAGCCCTGGCGTTCCGTTATAGTCGTAACTGGCTCGGCTTGACCTAGGGGTAACCCTTTAGGCAAGTGTATCGTCCTATCAAGTGGGTTATAGACCTTGATATAGTTCACCTGTGGTGAAACCTCGAGGATCCCGGGTACCGGATATATAAACCTCGAAAATTTCCATCAGGTCCCCTGATGGTTCGAAAACCACAGTTTGTCGCTCCTGCGGATTTTTCGCTCCGTCCACGAAACAAGAAACCGGCACCATAATGTTAGAACGAGGAGGCAACTTCCGCGTTTCCCGCATACAGTAGAACACACTGCAGGACACTGCAATGCTAAACCGATTAGCCAACGCCTGCAAGTCTCCCGGGGTCAGTAGTGGCACCTTCTTCCTGTCGCACATGAGGACATGTTGGTGAGGGAAGACAACCCACTGATGTGTTGCTTGAAAATCATATCCAATGATGAAATCATGCTGAATCCCATTAGCCACACTAAAAGTGTAAGTGTAGTCCACCCCATGGACCTTAAAGGTGATTTTACATTCGCCCAAAATCGCCAAACTTTTGTCCTCGGCGGCCGTGGCTACCTCTGATGCTTTCGTTAGGTCCAGATGTAATTGCCCATTAGTATTCACCTGGTCGAAGAATTGTTTAGACATCAGGCAGATATTAGCTCCTGTGTCCAAAAGAGCCAGGGTCTTCAAGCCTTTGACCTCGGCTATGACATATGGGCTTTTCTTCACGGCTATTTGGGTGCATTGGGATACGAAAAAGGGAGAGGAACCGTTAAGGACAGATAACACTGCCCTATTTAGGTGTTTGTCCATGACGGGAAGGCCCTCCTCGGGTTGTTCGGTTTCCGACTCAACCGCGTCCAAGTCCGTATGCGGACGAATCGACCTCAGCACGGCTGCTGTCTGTTCCTCCATAAGTGAGAAATCGGGCTCTTCACGAGATTCCGAATCAAGAACTACAATTTCGTTTGGATCATTCAGGCGCTCTCCTCTACGCTTACGTTGCTTTTGAGGAGGGTCTTCGCTCCAAATAGGTTGCTGCGGTTCCCGCAAGCTACCCGTTTTCTCCAATTCGAGGATCCTGGCATAGTCCTTCTGGATGAATTCGCCCAGCAGGTCGTCGAAATTGTCGACGGCTTGATGTACCTTGTCCACTATGACCTGCATATGCTTGCCCAACTCGTTCACTTGTTCTACCGTAGCTGCGGTCTCGTTTTGGGCCAACTCTACTGTTCGGCATAAATCGGACCAACCACACTGGATCTCTAAATATTCGACTTCCCCTAACAGGGTATACCTGTTCTGGGTTGGGACGGGAGCCGCCGCCATGCTAGGTTGGGCCTTGGCTGGTTTTCGGACTTGGTCCCATGTACCCGCTTTATTCTTGCGCAATTTAAGCGGTGGTACCGCAAGCTCTGAACTTTGTTGGCCAGCCTCTTTTGTCCGCTCTGGGCCTGGACCTTCGTCCGCTGTTCGCCACCCGTCCTCATCCTCAGACAGTGGAGGCTGTGGGTGAACATCCACGGTCACCTGAATAGGCCCTGAACCTTCATCCTCTTCATCAGATGTAAGCTGTGGTTCAGTCAGTTCCCGCCTAGATGGCCATGGGTTAAGTTGTTTCTCCTTTCCTGGAGGTGAAGCTCGGGTAACCACTATGGCTGGTGGGTCACCCGCCAACCGGGGTGGGTTATCTGTATCCGAGGAGTCCGACACCACCTGCCAGTCGTCACCGTTTCTAACTCGAGGTCGCCTCCGAGTAGACCGCTTACCGGTGACCCCAGGTGCCTGGGTGTCCCCAGTGCTTACAGCTGAAAGCCCCTGGTTATCCCCAGTGCTTACAGCTGGAAGCCCATTTACAGGGTCCTGGTCCTCCCCAGGGCTTATGCGATCAGCCCCGAACACCGGCTCTGTAGGGGTCGTGCGTATTAGCAGGCGGTGCAGTGGTGTAATAACCCGAATTGGATCCGTTTGGACTTCTACGGAGGTAGAGCTCTTCCTTTGTCGGCGGGGTGTCGCCTGTTTAGCCTGATTCGCTCGAGTTTGTGCAGCCATAGCTGCATTCACCTCCTGTGCTGCCATCGCTTGCTTCACAATCGGAAGCTGGTCCCACTGGGTACCAGGGGCCTTCTTCCACCGCTTTCGGTATGGCACGTTGTACCTAGCAGCCGTCGAACCGCCATCACCAAAAGGCTTCACATCCCGACGCCAACGGTTCCAAAATTTGTAGGGTCGCTGATTACCATAGCCGTCATAGTAGATATCCCCTCCGTCCGGATAACCACCATTTTCCATAATCACGTGATGAGGGGGGAACCATTCTGCCCTTCTTCGCTTTTGTTTGCAGGATTTACACTTACAATCTGGATCGGGTATAGGCTCTGGGTGGCGTTTAATCCCCCGTGGGGTTGGGGTAAATTCCATATGGGGGAATCGGGTTGACCTCCGAGGTTTCCTCGTTGTCAGCCCAGTCACTATCTGAATCACTACTCCAAAAACCGCCACGATTATAATAGGGCTCGTCGTCAGTAGGGGTTACGTTAGTATTAAGACTGGATTGACAACACTACATTACCAGAAGGGGCAGCTGGGACGGGACACGGGTTCGGGTCTACTGCCCGCGCCCCGGATTCTCGTTTCCCTGGGGTGGGAAACCATGATAACGCAAGGGTCCAATGATACCACGCCCCCATGGGCGAGGTCGTAGCTGTTGCTGGTCCTGGTTGCCGTGTCCCTGCCCTTGAGGGTTACCCTCTTGGCGCTGTCGCGGAGCCTGCTGAGGAGCCGGTCCTTGCTGTCTCAGAGCTCGGAGGTGCTCCGGGCACTGACGTTGGCGATGTCCTATTTGGTGGCATGTCCAACACCGGTTGGAATCCCCTTGGGCTTCCTGCCTTTGTCCAGGTTGTCGCTCATTGGGCGGAGCCTGTGGACCTTGTCGTGGATATTGGGACGGAACGCGGCCCTGGTTCACAGCACAGCATTCCTGGGTCCCCGCTTGGGCTGCATAGGCTACTGCTGGCTGTTCTTTTTCCATTTCGCCCTGGACTGTTTCCACTATATGCAATGCCCGCGTAATTAGATCGTTTTCCCGGACGTGTGGCCAAAACTGGACTTCGGCCAGGGAAGCCGCCAGTCTGGCTCGCAGCTCTGGTCGGAGCCCTCGTCGAAACTGGGCAACCAGTTTCTTTTCCTTGTCCATGACCGGTTCGTGAGGAAATGCCTTCACGGTCAAAACGCGTAAGGCAGCCACGAAATCGTGCGCCTGTTCGTTGGTCTGCTGGTAACGTCCATAGAACTGCTCCGCGTATTGTTCCGTTGTGACAGGAAGTGGTTCATATAGCTGCCGCAACAGGGCCACCAAGCTGTCGAAGTTGTCCGGAGGGCAAGGGCTCATTGCCTCCTTAACCTTTTCATCAAGCAGCGTCCAGAGAATCCTGTACTTGAAGGTGGAGGGAACCTCATAAACCTTCACCGTAGCCTCGAAATTAGCCAGCCAACTTGACAGCTTTATGCTGCTTTTCGATCCTTGAAAGGGTTTCATGCCCTTGAACCCTTTTAGATGTTCTCCCAATTGCTTGGCCGTACCGTAGGAGACAGCGGGTTCCGCCACTGGCAGGTGTTGGTCGGATTGAGTCAGTCCAGGTGGTTCCCATCTGGACTCCGAAGGCGTATGATTCTGCTTTGAGTATTGCCCCGAAGTCGCCAACCGCCGTACTGGTGGGGGAGGGGTGGGTTCCCTCGAAGGGGCCCGCCGTCGTGCCGGTTCCGCAGGCGGATTAGGCCGGGCCGGAGGTGGGGATTCCCAAGAGTCATCCAAGTCAATAAGTGGGGCCTCTTCTGGTTGCCTCTGCGGTCGTGGAGGCGGCGCATTGCTGGTACTAAACGTACGGTTAGTCCGTCGTCTACCCATCTGATATGGAGGAGGCCCAGCATCTGGGTCATCCCGTGGGGTTGGCCAAAGAGCCAACATCTCCCTGCAAACCCTTGGAAAATTTTCCTCCAGTGCCTGCCACGTGACTGCCGGGAGTTCCGCCAGCCACTGAGTAAGCAAATCCCTGATGGCGTAGTATTCTGGCTCTGTAAACCGCCGCGGGTGGACTGGTTGCACCATATCCTGCAATGGGTTGGCCCTCCGAGCGGGTACCGCCGGTGGATTAGTCAAAGGAACCACCCATTTGTCCATTGGCCCCCGGGCTTTGCGGGCCTCCTTCTCTTTGGACCCTCCTTTAGCTCCCTCCTGGTTAGCTGTGGGGCTAACCAGGTTGATCTGCACCGTGCTTCTATGCGTACGTCGCGGGGGGGTAGTCGGTTCCGGGTCCCGGCGAACCGGCTTGTCCATGAAAAATGTCCCTTCGTCGTCCCAAAGCAACCCACCAGAAGGGGACTGGGACCAGTGCTGGCTTTGGCGCCTTCGAAGAAGGCTACTATCCGATCCCAGTCGAGGCCTTTGGTATTCCTGTTGTAAGCCCTGTTCAATATCATCTACAATTTGTTTCAGCCCGCGCCAGTCCGAAAATTCAGAAATCGGAGGCGGTCCTCGGTTTTGCTGGTACAGGTGAGTTGCCAGCCCATGTCCAATATGCTGTAGCTGAGTTTTGAGAGCTTCCAACTGTTCCTTAGTCTGTGCCTCCAGGGTACCTAGAGAAACAGGTTCCTTCTGTCCCTCTTGGGGGTCCATCCCAGCTCCGATTTCGTCCTGTGATGTTGACGCCCCCACTGCCTTGGAGGGTTCCTCCTCTTCTTTCTCCGCGCCAGGTGGTTTGGGGTCCTTTGATCTAGTAACCGGAGGTCGATAGCCGCCTGGATTCACGGCAGGGCCCTGACTGGTCGCTCCTCTCCCGGCACTGGTGGTCGACACCAAGCGGGTTCGCCTGGTTTCTGTAGACGACGTTCCCTTTTTGGTAGGATCCTCAGAATTTTCGGTCGGTTTCGGCATCGCTGAGAATATTTGAGATCGAGAGAGGCAAGGACAAAATGTATAAGTATACGAGGGAGAAGTACCTTACGTCAAGTAATGATACGGGTCTCTAAAAGAAATTGTACAATTAAACCTAAAAAGAAGGGGGTTAGCAAATTATACAAGCAAAATTCAAGCAAGATTAAAATGATTCTGAACAATTGGTATTAAAATGGCTAGTTAAAAGAACACAATCACAAAGAAATTACGCCAGAAAAAAATACACAAAATACCCTGATTAGGAAAGTAAACCGCGCAAAAGGGCGCCACGAAATACAGAAAAACACACAAAATCCCAGACAAATACACTAGAAAAGAATATACGTATAATGGGTCAGAGCGCAGGTAATAGGCGCAATAAACCCGCATAAGATACACAAAAGTCACAAAAATCACAGCTGTACCCCCAGCAATAATACTAGAATAGCCACAAAAAATCACAGGATACGTACAAAAATTCACTGAAATTGGTCCCCGCAATACGTAAAAACACACAAAAAACTGGAAGAAAAGCAAGAAAAAAATTTTTCAAAAATAGTTGAGAGGTCGGGACTGGCAGCCTAATGTAATGCTAGTAGATTGGCAACCGACTACTAAGCACTACGAGGTGGGTACTGCGCACAAGGAAACGGCAGAACCTGAAGGAGATGTTGTTCCAGTCGACCTGTAGCAACAACCTCGCCTAAACTCTGGAACAACTGTGGACCTAACTCAGAATTATTCAAGACAACACCGCAAAATTACGCTCAACCTAAACTCAGACTGCCAGATTTTCTATCTACCTAACTGCCTACCGAACAATAAATGCTAAGAACTTATCTACAAATGTTTGGAGACCTTCTTTAATTTTAAAACCTAGCTAAAATATCTTCACAAAATGTTCAAATTACTTTCACAGAACTCCAAGAGAAATTAACCACACAACTTATCGCACAAATATTTAGGACAAACACTTGACAACTTACTAATTTACCCAACAGGAAATAAGAGAGAAATATATATTGACGACCATAAATTTCCAACAAAAACCAGAGTCACATAAATAATATAAATATGGGGAGGTTTGGCCGGAACGACCTAAACCGGGGGACGGTTAAATATAATAGAGGGGGATCAGAACAGTACAGAAAGAACACAGTATAGAAAGACAGAGGCACCAGGGATCCTAGCGGAACAAGGACGGTATAAAGAAACACAGCTCAGAGGGGAAGGCTAACATGAAAAATACGTATATCTCGTGAGCAATAAAAACACCGCTTGACTAGTTGAAAGAAAACTCAAAGACTGACTACTTTTCGTTCTTGCGTCAGACCACCCCCCTAAATAGCCAATCAGAGAAGACTTATTGATTTCGAAAGACTCCTGTAAGAATTTGATTGGGTAAAGGTTCCTATCTAGTTTTGCTACTGGGACAGCGCCACCTAGCGGCTGAATAAAAACACGTTATATCAAACCGGTTTAGGAACAAATCTCAGACACATAAATTTCAGACACATAAATTTTAGACATATAAATTTCTTAACATTTGCAAAAACACACATACGTATATACATTCATACAACAAACACACTAAAAACACCCACCCATTACACTACAGCCACTTTGAGCATGCGGTTCTATGACAAAAGTTGCTCAGCTCGCTTAGGGCTTTCATTTGGTACCAAATTTGACCACTTTTGAAAACTTTCATTTTTGACCGAAAATCGCCTAAGTCCCCACCCCACCTCACCACAGCACTCTACAGCCACTTTGAGCATGCAGTTCTATGACAAAAGTTGCTCAGCTCGCTTAGGGCTTTCATTTGGTACCAAATTTGACCACTTTTGAAAACTTTCATTTTTGACCGAAAATCGCCTATGTTCCCACCCCACCCCACCACAGCACTCTACAGCCACTTTGAGCATGCGGTTCTATGACAAAAGTTGCTCAGCTCGCTTAGGGCTTTCATTTGGTACCAAATTTGACCACTTTTGAAAAATTTTATTTTCGACCACTTGACCCCCCACCCGACTGACCCTTCAAACGGCAAAGTGGAACCAGCCCAGCAAAATAGGTACGTCGGACGGCAAAACGGATACCGGGAATGAGCTGGGCACACCAGAAAACCCCTATAGACAAAGTTTTGAGAGGCCAGGTAGAGCCTACTATGGACCTCCAGGAAGCGGTTTCCGACATGACCCTCCAGACGGCAAAGTGGAACCAGCACAGCAACATGGATGAGTCCTACGGCAAAAAGGACTCCGGGAATGAGCTGGGCGCACCAGAAAACCCCTATAGCCAAAGTTTTGAGAGGCCAGGTAAAGCCTACTATGGACCTCCAGGAAGCTGTTTCCGACTTGACCCTCCCGACGGCAAAGTGGAACCAGCCCAGCAAGATGGGCGGGTCTGACGGTAAAACTGACTGCGGGAATCGATTCTCCGTGCCAGAAAACCATTGTATGGAAGATTTGAGCGTTCAAAGTTAAATAGATAGCGAGAAATTTCGATTTTTCATTTTTCGAATTTTCGCAATCTTTGACGGGCCACTGTGGTCGCTAGGGAAGTGATACAGAAACGCAACCTGGACCGTTAGTTAGTTCAATATATGTAATTTCTGAATATAAAAAGAAATCAGCTCCAGCTCGTAACGTTCGACCTGAGCGACGACCACAAAAATGGTCACTTTTCGCTATGAGCCGACTTTGCGGCGCCACTGCGGCGCTGTGGCGCAGCTGCGGCGCAAAAAGTTGTGATTCTTAAATTCTTTAGAGGGTACTACTAGACCCCATAGCCCTTTAGGTTGGCCCACCGCTGCAGATCACGTGAAAGCGGCGAACATTATGTACAATACAACCATCAAATAGGAGAAACCGGAAAAAAACATCGCCGCCATAACCGGTCCGGGGCGCAACTTTTTAACGGTAAGTGATACGAGGCTGAAACTTCACAGACATACTAAACTCGATGTGCTCTACAATTTGCGCATGAAATCTGCGCAGGATCTGCGCAGGATTTTGCGCAGCTTCTGCGCAGCTTATTTTACACTGTCTCCAGCCACTTTTCACACATATTATAGGGGTCGCTGCCGCGACCCCTATGATACTTCTGCAGCATCCTACTGTAGCGCAACCATATAGTAACAGGGTATTTTTAGAGGGGGGGGGGCGGGTCCCCCCCCCCCCCCGAAATCGACCTTCCCCCCCCCCGAAAATGCCTTCCCCCCCGAAATCGCCCCCTCCCGGGATCTTTGCTTCCCCCCCCCGGGATTTTTTGGAGGCCTAAATTTTTGCCAAAAATGGGCCAATTTTCAAAAATTTTCCGGCTTCGCCAGAGATTTTTTCGTATAAATAGCTATTTGTAGCTTGAATCCTGGCATTTTTGAGAACTTTTTGAGTTTCACCATGCAAAATACGCCAAAAATACCATTTTTTGGCTCATTTTTGCAAAAAATCTTCCCCCCCCCGGGAAGCACCCCCTCCGAAAAAATATCCCTAAAAAATACCCTGAGTAACATCGTAATAAGTATACGAAACCTGTCTATAATAGTTTGTCATGTCCTAAACTATCTGTATGCCGAATTTCAAATGCCAGTGACAAATGAATAACTTGTTATCGACGGTGCTGTGTTTTAGGACAGCACATACAGCACGGTGGAAGCTAGAGAGTGCACCAACTAACATAGCTACAGTTCCCCCTTACTACAGACACAATTATCACCAAGTTTAATATGTTTACCCGTTTACAGTAAGTCTACAGACAGCGTGCTATGGTTGCTGCATAACAGTACAGCACGATAGCAGCACCGCACAGCGCTGCGACTATGCTCATCGTTTCCAGCGACCCCGATAACCCTTATATGCGTCCCACTATATGGCTCGAAAACTGCGTATTTATATATGCCTATTTTTGACTATTTCCTGTAGAGTTGGGACTTAGAAATTTTCCGAAAATGGCTATTTGGCCGGACCAACACAGGTGGCCGGCCGGGCCGGGCAGCGGAAAATTGTCAAAAAGGTACGTTAACACAAATACTACTCTCAGACAAACCAAACTTCACCGGCTGAAAATGCCCACATCGTTCAGTTTGTGAGTTAGACTAAAACGGCTTCCCCAAGCGTGACTTACACGGAAAAAAACAAACGGACCTAACTTGTCCGGAAGCCAAATTTTTCAAAGTTGAAAATTTTGACCAAAACTTTTTTGCTACTTGTTGTACTCGTCGTGCTGATTCCAACGATACCAAATTTGTCTAGTTTGGTTGAGTATCTAGCTGGCACGGTGCTCGAACGGGTCTCTAAGGGCCGCGCTGAGCCTTTTACACCCATATTATAGGGGGAGCGCTATCGCGCCCCCTATAATACGTTTCCATTTACCGATCAATTAAGGATAAATAGCTGAGTTGGCTAGAGCCACTGCGAACCGATACGCACGTGCTTAGTCCCTTGCTCAAGGCAATTTGTGACAGCCTTGTGGTAGCGGGGATTTGAACCTCGGACTATCGGATCCAAAGTCGAACGCCTGACCACTCGGCCGTCACGGCTTTCGACAATATATTTATTTTTATATCTTACAATATCCACACACAATTTAAAAATTCACTCATATACATAATCTGTTAAAATCAGATCACAACCAATCATCGCAATGGACAATATACGTATATGTTTATTATATGTTTATTTTTTTAAGTCTCAAGAGCACCAATACAATGAACATGAACATAATCAAAGAAAGTTGCACACCAGGATGCCTCTGGCAGGACGGAAATCATCATCAGAAGCTGTTGGCGGGCCAGTAAAAAAATGCAGACGCAGACGCGCAGACGAGTCGGACATAAAAAACAAGCGCAGACCTTACTAAAGGTAACTTTAGTGCAGACTTGCAAGTATTAAATGCAGACACAAGTAATAAAAATGCTCCTCCGGAGCATGAAAAAAGTAATATGGGTGATGGTGAGGTTGCAAAATCAAGAGAGGACTAGTCTTAAAAATGCTTAATATGGGGCTAGGTTCAAAAATAGAAGAGGACTAGGTTGTGAGCGAATTAATATGGGCACAGCTTCGCCGAACAACCCATATTCGCGGTTTGTAAATGTAAATTATTATGCATATCCACGATACATTTAGTTTATTGTTCATAAATAATCTACAGCTACGGTATGTGTTCGAGCTTTGTTCGAACTTTTATTTTAGCAAACGTTTTCTTCGATAAATTCTTTATGCTAACCTGCGCAAATTACGTATCCATTTATACGGAAAATTTATATTCAAGAATAATTTAGGACTCCGACGATCTTCTATTTCCTCCTGACTTGGACCAATAGCTTTAGCATAGCCTTAGATCTCTCCTAGTAGTAGAGCTTGCCGTAGTTCAACATAACAAAATTATAATAATTTACGTATATATTCCTAGCTAGTCTAACAGTGCATGCAAACAGCTATATTCAATGAGTATTCAACGTTTAAATTTTTTATTGACTGACATTGATAGCTCTAAACTAAGACGAAACGTGAAAAATCCCGCGAATATGGGTTGTTCGGCGAAGCTGTGCCCATATTAATTCGCTCACAACCTAGTCCTCTTCTATTTTTGAACCTAGCCCCATATTAAGCATTTTTAAGACTAGTCCTCTCTTGATTTTGCAACCTCACCATCACCCATATTACTTTTTTCATGCTCCGGAGGAGCATTTTTATTACTTGTCCTTCTGTCATTTTAAAGGTTCCCTTTCCAGCAGTGAGCTAACGCAGATAAGGGCTTGAACAATGCAATAGGCAGGTCAAATGTGAGCAAATGGGCTTTCATTTGATACCAAACATGACCACATTTGAAGACTTTAATTTTGACCCACACCGGATCCACTGTGGGTGGGGCACCCACCCACAGGTCGGTGGGGCCACTTTTTGTGGGTAGCATAATGACAAAAGTTGATCGCCTCGCCAAGGGCTTTCATTTGACACCAAACTTGACCACTTTTTGAAGACTTTAATTTTGACCCACACCGGACCCAATGTGGGTGGGGCACACACCAACAGGTCGGTGGGGCCACTTTTTGTGGATGGCATAATGACAAAAGTTGATTACCTCGCCAGGGCTTTCATTTGATACCAAACTTGACCACATTTGAAGACTTT
>JASAND010012848.1:0-44455 GCA_030248195.1 Trissonchulus latispiculum
GCATTACTGTTAGTTAACAATGTATATATTTGGTGCAAATATATTATGTTTATACTTCTGTGCAATTCCTTACAATTCCAAAAATTGGATGTAATTCCTTTACAATTTCAAAAATTGGAAACACTATAGCATCTTGAAAACACTACCAAGAAATACACTGTTCTGAGGGCGAATTAATTTGCTTGCTTAGGGTAAATTTAATTTGCTTGCTTAGGGTAAATTTAATTTACTTAATAATATTATAAAAATTGGACAAAACGAAGTGTCCCAGCCGTTTATATTTTCCAATCAGATTTATTTCTTCGGTTTAAATTTAGATTTTTTGATCTAAGCCTAATTTTTTAGAGCTTTTCTGTAACTCTCAGTACCCCTGTGGTCTCTGGTTTAGAGAGTTTCGTTAATTTCCTTTTTAAGTTTTATTCAAAATTTCAAATAATTATCAAGAATCGTAGTAACTTGTTTACGTATTGTTATGTATTAAACGTTATAAAATAAAAGTTTCCAAATTTGTGTATTATATCGGATTGTATGCGTTACTTATTACATTATTTATTTGTTTTTTTACGATTCCGTATTCTCTTCCATTCGTAGCTTATTTGTATAGCTTTAGAATTAGTCGATGTTTGATTTTGATCAATAATTAATCAATAATGTTTATTTGCTCTGTTTGAGGTGCTTGCTTTTTTCCTGTATGTGTGTATGTTTGGAAATGTGTTGGAAATTCGTGCGATTTTCTCGGGCAATTCTTTCACATTACGTAAAACGTATGTGGGTACTGCGATAATTTTTGTTAAAATTTGGACTGTTTATTTCAGAGAATTTCTGAATTAAAGTTTTCAGGGATTTTTGTATAAAAAGAGAACTGACTTGGCTGCGTATATATTGCCTGACGAAATCTTTCTCAAGAACGATTTCGACGGCTGCTGGTTAGATTGGAGACGTTTTGGAATTCAAGACTTTTGCTAATTTTAAATTTCAAAATTTTCATAGTATGGAATTTTAAAAAACTTTAAGATTTAAAATTTTAAAAGTTGCCGGATTCCTAGTCGTACGCTCCAGCCTCTCGGCTGCATTCGGGTCGCTGAAGGTTGGTTTACTTTTATTTGCGCTGATTTCTTTAACCTTTCGGAGCTTTAAAAATTTCACTGATATTTACCGTCTAACCTAATTTTGACTATTTTATTAGTTTTTACTGTAATTAGTTAGTTCGGCTAGCTCTCTAACCATGCCGTAGCTTACAGCTGCGTTAAAGCTTTGCAGCTCGTTCCTGTGTAGTTTGATTTGGACCATTCTAGTGGTTGGATTGTATTGCGTATATACCCCGTATTGTTGTGATATTTCTGATGATATTAAGATTTTTTCAGGATAATGTAAAATTTTTCAGAATTTTTTCCTATATTTTTGGAAACCCAGTTTATTGATGTTACTTTCTAACTACAACTTAAAGAGATGAATATACTTTCTTTGCTCTGCTGGACGACTTGAAATTTCTTTATTTTAACAATTTTTCTGACTATTAATTATCATATATTTAATATTCGTCATTTTGCCCACTGTATTTTTCTCTTAGCTTTTGCAACGGGTTTACAATCTTCCTGTTATTATTGCCTTTTCTTGGTTGGTAGGCTTTTTGAGTTTCAGTTTTTTGGCATTATCTCTGCTCTGCAGCATTGTGCTATGTATTCGGGGCTAACTTTAAATCTTTGAATTCAATCGTTGACCTTTGGTTTTGGGAAAACTGTTGAAATAGTTTTGTTTAATTGGGATTTATTATACAATCCTGTGTATAGTATATTGATTGTGTTTTTGCGTTTTTGTTTCCATCTTAATTATTTATTATTGATGTGCTCGCTGTACAAAGTGGCATAGACCAGGGGCGGATCCAGGGGGGGCGGGGGGGCGACCGCCCCCCCCGTCGCGATTCGAAGGTAGGAAAAATTAAGGAGAGAAAGAGGAAAAAGGGCAAAAAACCAAAAAATTTCGCGCCTTCGGCGCAAATTTTCTGCTTTTTAACCGCATATTTATTGCATTTGTGAAGAAAAAGCTTGAAATGCATCCGATTTTTCGAAGAAAATTACCATTTTTGCCTAAAAATGTCAAGAATTTTAAAAAATTTGTTCAGTTCTTCAGTATAAAAAGAATTAAAGATCCGAGTACCGATTTTATTGCAAAAACAAAAAATTTCTTCAACTTCTGGGGGGCTCCGCCCCCACACCCCCCGCTGGAAAAATTTTGCCGCCCCCCCCCGTCACGAAATCCTGGATCCGCCAGTGGCATAGACACCTGTTTATGGAACGCTGCGTATACATAAAGTTTTTACCAAAAAAAATATTTAAAATGTGTATATATTTCTAATAAAATGTATTACATTTTTGCTGAATCTGCACAGAAATAGATAATTAGTTTAATCAGGAGTACATAATAGAATGTGACAGTTGGAAACCTCTCTGTTATCAGAGAAAAAAAACCAATGCTCTGTTCGCTAACGGCCCACCCCCTCCCCAAATTGGACCCCAGTGAACAAAATGAATTCACCCGCTATGCTTGTGTTCTAAAGTACTGAACAGACACAAATTACACGCACGCACGCTCATGTTTTCGAGCTTAATCACATAAACATAGAGCGAATGAGCCCCATTTGGACCCTATACCCATATAGGGGCAAAGTGAAAGAGGGTCAGTTTGGGGAGGGGGTAAGCCGATAGCCAACATAGCATAGTTTTGGCTCTGACTCCATAGAGTGTGGCGCTTGTCATACTCTTATTAGGTACTCTTGATTTAATCCAATGCTGTTTGGGGAACCGAAAGGGAAACCTTTTCTCGATTTCGACAATCTTCTTTCTCTTTCTGCTAATACGTCACTGTTTGTGTGCGAGTTATGATAACATTGTCGAGTTTTTACAACTGTTTTCTGCTTTTTCGCTGTTATCTCTTGTATTATAGTTGCTGTTTTTTGATACGAGTAAATTCATTGAAGCTCTGTCGGTTGTCGTTTCTAGCTTTTCTAGGTAGTAAAGGTAGACCAATTGATGCATATCGTCAATTTGTCAAATTTGTTGACATTTTGAAAGAAGGCGATGTTTTAATAGCTATTGAATTAAGACAATCTAGTTCACTCATATTGTGTGGTAATTGACTGGTTATTTTGATCAGGCTCGGGTAACTATCCAATTTCAATTTATATGTGTCCATTAGATTTCTTGCTATCCTAGTTGAAGTTTTCCCATGCCAATACTCCTTGGAGTCTCCTGTTTAAATTTTAAAAAGGGAGGTAAAATTGTTTGGAAAAAGTTAAAAATGTGCAACTGCTGAGTAAACATTATCTTATAACTAACATTAGTGCTTTAGAATCGGGCGAAGCCTGAAATATGTTTGAAACTATCCATAGAATCCTATTTTTAGCGTAATTGTTGGATTTTAGGGTAATGCCCGAATCTTGGGTGAGGGCAACCCAAAAAGGCTCGGGAGCCGAATTCTCTGTTTGGGCTAAGTCCTCTCACAACAATCCTTACGATGATACGTACTTTCAGATGAAGACATTTATTACTAAATTATAACCTTAAAGTATAAGCGTTAAAGTGAAGGTGGCGGTGAATTCTGTGTCGCCAGGAGTTCTAGTAGGAGAAATTCGATTGAGCAATATAACTGTTATAGGATATTCGTTTGCTAATTCAAAAAGAATGTTGGGTCTATATGTATGTGTATTAGTATTTTCCTATTTTTGTGGATCTGTGATTCACGAGTGAAAATGCGCTTTAAATGTGGAAGGACAAGGAATGTGCAGCTTTTCATTCGGTTGTCAGGTCTACCATGTCGTCTTTAAGGCCAATTTCATTGATCCTAAGCCTAAGCCTAGGAGTATTGGCTAATGATCTAATGACATGACCTAGATTTGAAAAAATGTGTCACTACATTACCCAAAAATTTCAGACTTTTTAAGTAAAATACTGCCTGCTAAAGCTTAGAAACAGCAATCAAAAACAATACGCAGCCGAAAAGCAAGGAAGTAGAAATTTCAAGAGCGCTCTAAATTAATTTCATGAGAAATTACTGTAGGTTTGGCTCTTTGGTTTGGTTTGGCTGTTAAATTCAGTTGCTTTTCATTAAGCTGCATTCATGTTTAAATGGTTTCAGCAGCTACACATTTCCATTATTTTGTTTTTGACCAAAAGTTAGCCTTAGAGCATGATTAACCGAAAGTGGGTCACGCGGGTCATTTAATTTTCCGCGTGTCACAGGTATGGGTCAGGTGGATCGAGGGTCAGGTGCGGGTGAAAAATTTTGACCCACTTGCAGCTCTGCGCATACTGTCTTGTCGGTGTATCTTCAGTTTATTAATACAGTGCTTTTGCTTTTCTATCAGATGTTTTATTCTGATGATGGTCAGTGCCCATCCCACAGACGCCTGACAGGTTTACCTGTTAAAAGGTGAAGCTAAACTGTGAACTAATTAAGCCTAACACTAATGATAAGGTGATGCGTAAATAGCTGAAATCAGTTCGGTTAGATTTGTGAATGTGTGAGTGGGGGGGGGGGAATTGGCCGTTTTAGTGCGAACTACGAGCTGATAACAGAGGTGTAATACGCATACACAGAGCTGCAAGTGGGTCGCCACAGGTACCCGCGGGTCGGGTAGGGTGTGGTCAACACGTGTGACCCGCGTGTCAAAAGCGGGTCAGACCGCGCTCCAAATTTCACAATTTAGCACTAAAAATTCAAAAAATTTTCGGCTTCCCAGAATTCTAGTATTGTCTGTTTTTTGTTTTTCCGTGAGGTCTGGTCATAATTATCACAGCTTCCGCAAAGTGATGTCAATATATATGTTGAAAAATGACTGCTTGCAATGCCAGGATTTCTGTAAATAGGATACATAGCAACATATCATTTAATTTTCCGCGTGTCACGGGTATGGGTTAATTGGGTAGGGCCAAGGGTCCGCGGGTCGCGGGCCGGGTGCGGGTCAGGTCAAACATTTTGACCCACTTGCAGCTCTGCGCATACTGTCTTGTCGGTGTATCTTCAGTTTATTAATACAGTGCTTTTGCTTTTCTATCAGATGTTTTATTCTGATGATGGTCAGTGCCCATCCCACAGACGCCTGACAGGTTTACCTGTTAAAAGGTGAAGCTAAACTGTGAACTAATTAAGCCTAACACTAATGATAAGGTGATGCGTAAATAGCTGAAATCAGTTCGGTTAGATTTGTGAATGTGTGAGTGGGGGGGGGGGAATTGGCCGTTTTAGTGCGAACTACGAGCTGATAACAGAGGTGTAATACGCATACACAGAGCTGCAAGTGGGTCGCCACAGGTACCCGCGGGTCGGGTAGGGTGTGGTCAACACGTGTGACCCGCGTGTCAAAAGTGGGTCAGACCGCGCTCCAAATTTCACAATTTAGCACTAAAAATTCAAAAAATTTTCGGCTTCCCAGAATTCTAGTATTGTCTGTTTTTTGTTTTTCCGTGAGGTCTGGTCATAATTATCACAGCTTCCGCAAAGTGATGTCAATATATATGTTGAAAAATGACTGCTTGCAATGCCAGGATTTCTGTAAATAGGATACATAGCAACATATCATTTAATTTTCCGCGTGTCACGGGTATGGGTTAATTGGGTAGGGCCAAGGGTCCGCGGGTCGCGGGCCGGGTGCGGGTCAGGTCAAACATTTTGACCCACTTGCAGCTCTGCGCATACTGTCTTGTCGGTATATCTTCAGTTATTAATACAGTGCTCTTGCCTTTTCTATCAGATGTTTTGGCGACGATGGCTACGAGCTACTCTGTTGGGTAGTTCCTCACGTTGTCTGGCAGAAGCCCTCCACCTGTTTGCCCTAACCTCCCTAAGACAGTGTCACAGTCATGCCTCCCTGAGGGTTCGCAGACTGCTCACTCTGATCCAGTTCTACAAGGAACTCTATGGTGCTTCAACTGTGCCGGGTCTCTGGAAAAATATTGCTGGTATTACTGTGGAATTTTAACTTTTTTTATGTTTGATGAAAGTTTGGAAATAAATAGAATATTTAGTAGGGGATAAGTTTTGTTGGAGCTTGTCAAAATGTATCTGACAAATCATATATTTCATTAAAGGCTTCAGGCTTAGAGGATTATAAGTGAAGTTTCTGCTGCATATAATTAAGTTAAAATTAAGTAAGTATATATTCATTGACTAACATTTCTGAAATAGTGTATAATTAAAATTAATGTTTTTAATTGATTACAAAATGTTTAGGTCGGTTGCGTTTCCAGCTGAGACCAGGCCGTTCTATGCTGTTGGGTGCGGCGGTAATTTCTTTGAAGAAGACTGAAATTTCTGATGATGAGATTGTTCGGTATTAAGGCTAAAATTTTTAGTTAAGTACCTGAACATTTTTGCATCAAAAAATTTAAATCAAAATTTCCCGACTTAAATTTCAGTTTGTGTCTTATATGCTGTTTGATTTTATGTGCACGTAAACAGATAATTTCCACAATCTTGTTTGCTATTTGACTGATTAATTTAATCTAAACACTTATTTATTTAATCAAAAACTTAGTTTGAAATTTTAATTTCTCCCAGGGCCTGTATGACAGCCGAAGAAATTGACCGTCAACAGTTTGCGGCGAATTCTGGATCCGGGTCGGGGCCAGGGACCGAGTCCTCAGCTACGTCCGGTAGCAGCCAGAAGCCTGCCGCTCAATCCACCTCTGATACGGGCCCTCAGTCTCCGGGCTGCTCAACTGGCGACTATGGACATGGTCCCCAGCCCCAGTCAAACAGCGGTTCCAGTGAGCCTGGAACGTCCACTGAATGGGAGCTGGTGATTTGTCGGCCTCGCTTTATTCTCTGGCGTCGCTATCTGCCCGGCCATGACTACCTGTGCGAGTACAAAGGTGAATAAATTGCATTTATGCACATTTTATAATTACCTTAATATTAGTGATGGACACTGACAGAAAAGACGGACAAAATTGTTGACAGAAAAGTTAAAATTTCAACTGAAACCGAAAAATTTTCTTGAACTTAAGTTTGGAATAGGTGGATAACCGGACATGCGGATATCCGTTAAGGCAAAATAGATGGATCTCAGGATATAATGAATATCCGGTGCCCATCACTACAAATTATATATGTTTTGAATATTTTTCGTTTTTTATTTTGTCTCACTTAGCTGATATTAAAATTCATTTTTATTTTGTATCGTTCATCTTATGCATCCGCATTAATCTTTATTATAAATGCAATATGTTGCAGCTTTTGCAGATTTTGCTTATAATTTATTCAGGTTTACTCAGACCCGTTATTATTGTAGCAAACTTTGTATATTTCTCACTTAAATTGTAGCCTTTGGAACTCATGATGATTTATCAGCTATTGCCTTCTTTCGAACTCAGGTTAGCCAATGTGGGAATTTAGCCATTATTCTGAAGTGAAAGAAAGTTGAAAACTTGTTCTGAATTCATTGTCGTGTAGTAATAAATAATGTGTGTCGTTCACAGGGTCAGGTGATTGTAAATTATGTGAGGATAAAATGTAAAAATAAATGACGGTTTTTTATTATTTTCCTTCTTTAGTGCTTTGCGAGGTGTTGGATACTAGTTGGATAGTCAGGGATTTTGTTTTCAATGTAGAAGACACTATGCTACTGGGTTTATTTTAGGCGAAAAAAGTGGTGGGAGCCCCCCCCCCCTCCCACTAGTGGGGGACGCCGGAAAAGTTTTGAAAATTTTGACCAAAAAAAATTTAAACTTTGGCATTTTCTGGGCACCTTATAGTGAGTGGGGGGAAGCCCAAAAAAGTGGGGGTGGGGCGGAGTGGGGGAGGGGGGGTGAGAGGTCTAGTGGGGGGAACCCGAAAAGTGGGGGGGGGACGCCCCCCCAGTAAAGTAAACCCAGTACTAGCTTTTTGATGCATTTTCCGAGGAAAATTAGGCTAGGAAGAGAAAATACATACCTTGGTATATTAAAGGATTTTGGTTTGTTTTCAGATGGACTTAGAATATAGAAAAGAGTGGGATAAACTAGTCATCGAGCTGGACATCGTGTCAGATCCGGCCACTTGTGGGCCGGGCTCTGAAGTGGTTCGTTGGATCACAAAGTTCCCGGTAGGCTACCACTTTAAGATAGGCTGACGGTTCCAAAAGATGACATTTTGTTTTCAAAAATGAATTTTTGGTCTTTTCCCAATTTCCAACTGTTATTCTATAGACTACAGAAAGACCCCGCTTACTCTACAGATGATGGGCACTGGATATCGTTTAGTGTCCGGATTTTTCGCATTATATCTGGATATCCATGACTAAAGAGAGTGTTACGATGTGTGCCAAGAAGGTTATATTTGGACAAACTGTCCCTAGTATTTTCAGACATTGTGCAGAGTCATGCAGTTCGCCCACATGACTCCGTAAAGCCCTCACTACAAGGCAGAGACTTCTGGGGGCAGTTATCTACTATCATTGAATCACTGTTTTAAAATTATATACATACGCCTGGAAGTTTATGATTACTGGGTGCCTGTTAATTTGCCTGTTTTAGCGGGAAGGATTCCTATAGGTATCTATCTACAACTACATAATTTCTGTTTTCTAGTATCCTATGCATGCCCGTGAATATGTGTATGTGCGAAGGGCCTGTGTCGATACCTGTGCCAAACTGATGGTCCTAGTCTCTCGGTCGGTTCTGGGTCAGGGCGACTATCAGCCGGACAGTCGATATGTGGGCGTTGATCGGTACTACTCGGCCATGGTGATTCGACCCCATACAGAGTTTCATGAGGTATATAGTACATAATCATGTAGGGCTAATCATTAATACATACATACCTGCGACCGCACAGTGTAAAGAATGAATTGGCAGAGTTTACTTGTGTAGTTTTTGCAATTTCCTTTATAATCAATAAATATGATACCTATATTTGTAGTATGTTCGGTATTGCCAGGTTATAGACACCTGCCCTGCCGGTCCAAAACCTGACTAAGGGCCTTTTCAGGAAAGGGTAGAGTAGAGTTAAAATTAACTTGATCCTTTTCAAGAAAGGGTTAAACTAGTTAATTTTAACCCTGCGAGTTATAGAGAGTTAACGTTTTAAACTCTGCATTGTTTCTTGAAAAGAGTTAAAATTAACTCGCTCTAACTCTACCCTTTTCAAGAATCATTGCAAGGGTTAAATATTTGCAGAGTTAAATTTAACTCTACCGTTTTCATGAAAGGGTTAAATTTAACTCTGTTTAACCCCCTCAAAGCTTTTTCCATTGAAATTTAACCCCCGTGAAAACACGCGGGTTAAGCAGGGTTAAAATACGGGTCTTATCTCGATTACCCCCCCGCCAGTACTCAAAATCCTTAAAACTTGACCAAATGAGCTAAAATTTGGTGTGGGTATGTTTTCGACCACGCTGAGTTCAAATATCGCGCAATTTTTCGATTTCGCGAAATTCGAAATTTTTCGATTTCTAAGGGGGGACCAAGGGAAACAGAAAAAATTTTTGTCTTCGATTTTGTTGAAAAGATGTATATAGGGGTTTTCGGGGTCGTAGAACACGAATCTGGAGTCCGTTTTTCGTTTCAGCTTTTCGTTAGCTCAGCATAAGCTAAAGATTTAAGCTTAAGAAGTATGCTTATTCTGAGCTAACGAAAAGCTGAAACGAAAAACGGACTTCCGATTCGTGTTCTACGACCCCGGAACCCCCTATATACATCTTTTCAACAAAATCGAAGACAAAAAATTTTTCGGTTTCCCTTGGTCCCCCCTTAGAAATCGAAAAAAATCGAATTACGCGAAATCGAAAAATTTTGCGATATTTGAACTCAGCGTGGTCGAAAACATACCCACACCAAATTTTAGCTCATTTGGACAAGTTTTAAGGATTTTGAGTACTGGGGGGGGGTAATCGAGATAAGACCCTAAAATACTGATGGTTGTTGTTCAATTAATCAGTCCCAATGAAAATTCGTAAGTTAAGTCATTTCTCTTGTTTCGGATGTTTTATTATTCAGTTAAACAATATTTTGTTAACTATTTTCGATATCAACATTCGCAACAATTTTTATTCATTCCAATTAATTTCACTACTGCAGTTTAAATAAAAAATTTGTTGCGGTTCATGTGGTTGTATAAGTAATACACCGTAAATTTAAATAATTTCGCTGTATGAAAACAGCGTTTCGAAGCAATTTTGCCGGCAAATAAGCTCTAGAAATAGAATGATGTCATTCAATCAATCAGAAAGTTACTGAGTGATTCTCCTTGGCTGCCCATACTTGCTTCATTTTGATTGGTTGTTTTGAAACATGCTGAAATATTCTTGTAAGTTGACGGGTCAGTCTAAAAAGCGGAGCGGAAACGGAATCAGGGTCTAAAAACGAAATTAAGCTGAAAGAAAATGTGATAAAACTTTTGCATGAATGCTTTCGAACATATTTCTGATCGACCGATAACCAAATTTTAGCATTGTAAATGTTTAATTTTTCAAGTTTTTCACTAAAGGACCATAAGAGAGCCGAAAATGTTTTGTACTTCCAATTTTGCTGAGAATTTTTACGTAGGGTTTTAGGCGAAAATTATTTTATTTGTTTGATACAAAACTGCACTTTAACTTAACTTTAACTTTAACGTGCAAATGGTTCCCTTTAATAGAACGGCCCGAATAAACATTCACAATTTCTTGGAATCAACATTTCTTATTTATTCCCGAAACTTTTTAATTTACAATCGAGACAAAAAATTATTATAGTTTTCTGCAAACTTACATGAAAATTACAAATTTCAAAGTCGCAGAACATAACTCTGATGTCCGTTTATATATACTACTTATATTATACTTATACTCCCCTTATACTTTCGTGGCACCTTTTTCATTTGGTGCGCAGCTCTTTTCCAACTGTTGCATAATCGCTCATCAAATGCTTGATAAAAGAAGTAAAAGTTAAGGTTGTGAATACATTTTAGCTGATTTCTCTGCAGTGAAGAGCGGTTTCGTGATAATTAATGTGCTTCGAAAAGGTTTACTTTAATCAATCTGCAAAACCCTGAAAACATTTTTCAGTTTTTCCGCATTTTCACCACATTTTTCATAACTCATTTTCAAATTCTAGAAAGGTAAAATTCTTTTTTCTCATTTATTAAAGAGAAAGTAGTAAGTTACATCTTGACATTTAAATCGTTTTCCAATTCAAAGTAGTGACTGAGTAAAAATTGTTCAAAGTTGGTGATTCCAAAAACAAGGCCTTTAAGTAAGGTAGGTTAGAGTAGAGTAGAGTTAAAATTAACTCCATCCTTTCATGAAAAGAGTTAATTTTAACTCTACTCTACTCTACTCTGCTCAACTCTACTCCACCCTTTCTTGAAAAGGCCCTAAGATCTTTGTTTTGATGCATAAAATAATGTTGCAGATACATTTATTTTGTAGCATTTTGTTCTTTCAATTTATTTTGTAGAACGGATTTGACTATGTGCTGACATATTTTGATGATCCAAAAGCTCCTTTTCCAGGTTTTGCCTATAATTGGATGGCTACCTATGGTAAATCAGTTTATCTGGCTAATAGCTGTTGTATTGCAATCTGCTATTCATACCTGTTTATTGAACTGTAATTCTGTCTTCGAATATTTACAGTTAATTTGATAAACTTGGACAGTTCTACTGAAGTGAAAGGTCTAAAATACTCAGTCGTTGATTGTGGGTAGGGTTGTGCTAAATACAAAAAAAGGGGGCCGGGGCCGGCCCCCGGCCCCCCAAAATGGGGGGCCGGGCCGTGAGCCTGGCCGCTTCATTTGGGGGGGCCGGCCCCGGGGGCCGAGTTCACCACCGGCCCCCGCGGCCCCAATGCCAGAAAAATTTTCCTTATCAATATAATGATTTGAAAATAGTAATTTTTTGCATAGTTTTATCCTACGTTGCAAGTTTGCGTTATTTTCTTGGCTCTGACAAAACAAATGACTCCAATATGTTGTTTTCACACTACATATCCAAGTTAACCCATCCTGCCAGTGCAGTGGCACATGAACTAGATTATTAGATTAGAGTAGAAAAAAATTATAGAAGTCAGAATAAAGAAACTGGAATGTACTCCCTTCCGGAGTCGTTTTGTCACTATGCTAAGGTCTAACCTAAGATAACTTTTCACAGAAAAGGATCGTTAGTTTGCCAATTTCGTTATTTTCAAGTGCAATGGATAGACGTGTTGTAAAAATGATTGTTTTAGTATAAAATAATGAGGTGATTAAGCTAATTATTTGCTGCGAACTAACACAGAATTAACAAGGAAATTTTAAAAATTTTATGCGAAACCTATCATGTTGCATAATATTATTCGAAAGCTGTTGACGTAGTGGATTCAGTGGTAAAGGAACTAAGCCGACCAATTCGAATAGCTATAATAGCTATTACGGAAAAATTACTTTTTTCCGCTAAACCATCGGCCAGCTTAACTAAGTGAACTAATTTGTACACCATTAAGTTCGCCTCGTCAAGAGCTTTCGAATGATATACAACACGACGGGTTTTTCTTAAAATATGGCAACTTTCCATGTTAATTTCTAATGTTAAGTAACAGCTAGAATTAGCATAATTATATACTACATTATCTTGTATCAAAATAGTCGTCTTTGCATGTGCAATCCATTGCAATTTAAAATTATGAGATTGGGTAAATACGAACTTTTTCTGTGAAAGGATCGCTTAAGGTGGTGATTCCTTTTGGAGACATCAACTTTGAACCACTATTATTCATTCATTATTTGGAGTTAAGAAGTCATCTTTATATCAAAATGTAGCTTAACATTTTCTCTTTTTAATGAGTACAATGAATCTAAGTTTGGCTTTCCAAAATGTTTTTCCTGTATAATAATAAGTATAATTTTTCAGATTTTTTGCAGGCTGAAGTAAATTTTTTCGCAGGACATCGGTTAGAGCATTCGATACCTCTATCAAATAGCTGGGGACCCTTTTTTAGTTATTGTGATATCGCTCTTCGTTATGGAGAAATAAACTAAAATGTCTGCGCAACCTGGATTTTGCCTACTTTTCACTACTTTGGCAAGCCACTACTTCAGTTAGAAAGCAGCTATCGGGGCAACTAAAAAAGGGTCCCGGGGTATTTTTGTGTAGAACACATCTGCTAAGTGGCAACTCTCTAGCTTGCATACTAAATTCTGCACAATCGCTGGAAAAAATTTGGTCGTGTTTTTGCAAAAACTACACTTTTGTGATAGCAGCCTAAGGGATAGCAATTGTACGATGGTCATGCCTCCGATAATTGGCCTCTGTGAGACCTTTAAATTGACACCCTTAGTTAAATTTTACGGCTTTCGTAGCTCAAGAAGTAGTGGATTATTTGATTTCTGCAGAAGGGACAAGTTTTTGACGCCAAAATAAGAAAATTGGCTATATCTCACGATAGGGAAAAGCTAGAAAGTTCCTTCCAAAAGCAAAATTCTAGAGTTTAACGAGTTCTTTCGAATGGATATAGTCATAGCCATGCAGCTGCTGCCAGACTTTCAGAGATTGGCAAAAATCGCCCTGAACGCAAATGTTGAATTTTTGAAGCGCGATTGCGCAGAGGGTGTTAGAACGCTAAAACAACTTATTTTGGAAAGTTTCGTTGAATTTCATCCTGGTTTACGCCGTCAATCAACAATATGTGCCCAAAAGGAATCACCACCTTAAAAAGCTACAAAACGTCCTATAGCTTCCACAAAAACCTCTAAGAGTGAAGAATAGAGTCAGGGAATATAGAAATTGATCCTAACATAGAGCATACATGCCATGCATCTTGATAAATAAGATCTGAGTTCCGATTACTACTTTGTTTGGACAATAATTTTTCCAAAGTATTTCCATCCAAGAAGCTATTAATATAAGATGAAATCTGATAGTTTGCCAAAAACTAAAATTAAATAATAGCTACCAACACCTTTATTTACTACATTAGCATTGGAAAAATTCATACTTTCCACATGAAATCGAAATGGGGGCCGGTTTGGGGGCCGTGACCGACACCGGCCCCCGGGGCCGTGTTGGGCCCGGCCCCCTGATTTGGGGGGCCGTGCCGTGGGCCGGCCCCCGAAAATAAAATGGGGGCCGGGCCGGGCGGTTTGGGGGGCCGGCTCCACCACCGGCCCCCCGCACAACCCTAATTGTGGGTGTTTGCGTGGCCGTACAATTGCGTAAATCCGAGCTGTCTGCTGTTGCATTGTTATACTGTTCTTCTGATTTTAGGCGTCCCAGGCTTTTGTGAGAAAGTTTACGAAGCTGCCAAAGCCCTGTGTGCGAAGGAAAATTCCTCCCCTAGCCTGGACTCCGTCAAATCCGTGGCTGATTCCCTGACAGTAGTGTCGGCATCGACTGAGAAAAAATTGCCTTCCGGTCGTAATCGAAACTTGGAACCGGCGGCCAGCAAACGTCAACGAAATTTGTCTCACCAATATGGTTCTAGCTTAGACAGCGGTTTTTGATATACTGAATTTATGAAGTAATAATTGTTTTTGTATCACTCTAATTTATGCCTTATTTCAGCAGTTTGCTTAATTACAGACTTATTTTCGTGTTTGCTTGTTTGTTATTAATACATAACAGTCATTTGGCTTGTAAATGTTATGGCTAGTATTGTTTTGTTATTGCATACCCTTTTAGTCTATATTCATAGTTTACAATAATTGTTGTAGCTTCGTGTGCATTTGTTTTGAAGAAGAAATAAACCAATAAAGTTTAGTTGGTTAGGGTTGTTTGCATTAGGCACAGAGTTTTCTGTGTCCAGGTTCCAGTTTCCTAAAAGGTTCTTCTTCTTCTTAGCTGGCGGCAATCGGTTATCCATATCGGGAGCCTCCACCTCCATGCCCAGCACACGTCTTCGCAAGGCAGACCACAAAGGGAAGCCCGGAGTAGGGCAAAAGCGTCTACCCGCTCGGCAGCATAATTGAAGGACTGGAGGCATCTAGCTCCGACATGACTGATGGTAAAACCAGAAGGGAAAGGATCAGCCATGCCCCGCAAAATTGGAACCCATTTAGCGCCGTTGACCAGACGGATGCCAGGGGACACCTGTGGGATCTCCATTTGATGGGGTCCTTGTCCATCGGATTTCCCACGGAAGCGGTTCCATTGCCCCCCCCCCCATAAAAGGTTCTCAAGTTCTCGAGTAGGCTCAGTGACGACAACTTCTGCTGTTTTAAAAATTATGGAAGTGTACATATAGAAAATTTATGGTGACTTATTTACTTATTTTGTCGCCTACGCAAATTGCTGAAGCAGTAATAAAAGATGCATAAATTGAGATTTTAAAAAATTTCTTCAGTTGGCAAAAATTTCACTGGTTGAAATCAACTCGAGAACGTTTTCAGTGTGACTTGCGAAATGGCTAATGGTACGGGAGTATTTTTATGAAACTGGCCGCAGATGTGATCATGGGTGCAAAGGAATTTTAATGGGACGCAAGCTAGACGCAATGTTTATTTAGAAGAAAATTCACTTGAGCTGAAGTTAAAACTTAATGTTTCCTGTACCAATTTTTCCGTATTCCTCTAAAAATTGCTTCGGTTCCTGGAGGCTCCTCCCCCAGAGCAGAGAACCCTGGCCTTTTCCACTCTTGTCATTGGATGTGCATTTGAAAGGTGTAACGTTATTATTTGTTGAGTTGCTGTCTACCATATAGTAGGTAGAGCTTTCCTTGGTGCATATATAATCGTGAATATTTATCCTGTTCTCATTCAACAGTTCAGGATCAAGAATACTAGTAACGTAAAATAATAAAACTTGTTACCGCAGCAGAATATTCAAATTTTGGTTCATTTAACGTTTCCTGGCACATTTTTTCTAAAAAACATTCTTCCCAAAAACATACACAAGTGGCAACTTGAAATAATGCAAAAGTACCATGTTTTACAATTTTCAACTACAAAAAGCTGTCTACGAAATGGAATCCAAAAATGCTTCTGTGTTTTTGCCTTTGAATAATACGATACGATGCACGCTTCTTTGTTTATTCATACTGACTATATTTAAAATTGAAGAATTTTACAATTTATACAAAATAGCGTTATTTAATCTTTCTAAACATGTTCATTACAAATTTTTCCGTAATCGCAAAAAATGTTTCAACCTCTGGGGGCTCGGCTTACTACACCTTCCGTCGTGCACATTGAGCGCATCTGTAGGTATTTTGTAATCGTGCCATTACTGTTAAGCGGCAATAACCTTCGAGAAGGCTCAAAAGAAATTATCGAAATTTTCATAAATAAAACAATTTTTGCATAAAAATACGTTAAAACATTATTTTTACATGGACGCAAGATTTAACAGGACGCAACTTTAAATTAGCGGGATGCAAAGTTAACGTAAAGCCCGGTTCATACTTCATGTGCTTTGTGCTTTGTGCTTTGTGCTTTTGTGCTTTTGTACTTTGTGCTTTGTGCTTTGTGCTTTCCGGTTCATACTTTTTGGAAAAGCCCAGTGCTTTGTGCTTTTCTAATTCCTACATCCAAAATGTGCTTTGTGCTTTGTGCTTTTGTGCTTTTGTGCTTTCGGGTGTGCTTTCGAATGTTGAGCCGAGCTCAACATTTTGAGATGTGCTTTTGTGCTTAGCCAATCAAATTCCAGAATTATTCACGTCAGCCAATAGAAATGAGAAGGCGTGTAATCAGAAGAGACCGCCGAATACGGTAGCAAAGAAGACGTGTACACTAAAAATAAAATGATGGAACTGAACTGAAAAATAAAATTAAAAATGATCGAAAATAGGAAATTATGAAAACAAAAATAATCTACCAGTATATGTATTATGTCTAGATTGTTTGCATTGAATTTACTGAATGATTTCAATATACTTACTTTGGAAATTTTTGTAATTATTTCGACTAACAAATATTGTTTCAAATATTTTCTGCTGTTTCTTATAGGCACTTGCTAAATTACTTTGATAAATATGTGGTTTAGGATTTATCAAAATATCTTGGTTTTTGCTTTACGTTTCTGCAACTTGCTTTTCTATTCAATTCGTGGCTGAATGTGCATACTTTTTATGTTTCAGTAGTCAGGTGACTAAATCTCGTGACTTGTGCTTTGCTATCCCCACGAGAAGTATAAATCCATCCTCATGAGCACAAAGCACAAAGCACAAAGGACAAAGCACAAAGCACTCATAGAAAAGGACAAAAGCACAAAGCACAAAAGCACAAAAAGTATGAACCGGGCTTAAATCTCAAAACCAAAAAATTCTTGATTAGGCATAACTTTTTATTCAATTTTACGCTTCAACCGGCCGGCGGAACTGTAGCCAAAGTTTTTTAATGCTCAAGAAAACAAAGCAACATTGTTATGGCTAAGGAGGAATCGAACCTCGGTCTTTTAGATCCTGAGTCCAGTGCCAGCTTCCATGACTGAACGTTCACTGAACGAGCACTTTTGTACTAAACTACAAAAATTCCAGTAATTTCTATAAACTGTTTCTAAGCATGCATGTGTACTGTATAGTTTCAACCGTGGATGATGGTTAGTTCGCTATTTTCACTGGAAGCTCTTTTGCCTAACAATTTCATTCGCATTTTGATTTCAACAGCACAAGTTACTAGGCAATTTCAAAGCTGAACATTCGTTATGTTGGTAGAAATTTCAGCTTAATGTACACCCTTTGACTTTCCTCTAATGGTCGTTGCAAATTTCTTCTGTGGAGATGGAGAGTACTTCGTTGTTAAACTGGATCTAAATTGGTGCCATTGTTGGCACACAGGAAAGGAAAAATTGTTCCGTGGGTAATGCTGTTCTTTCTGAATATAGTTTTTCTCTGTTTCTGTGGGGTATGTTCCAGATTATTCCCCCCCCCTGTGGTCACAGGTAGAAAACTTGACCGATTGAATTGAAGTGTGGTTTGTTGATTACTGATCATTTTCCTTCTTGGACCTAAAGAAAACCCTTATCATTCAGCTTTCACTTATCCCAACTGTCCTTTTAAGAACCGTTTTAAATAGAGCTCGTTCCAGCCGCACAGCCGTAGGGTTTATCTTAGGAGATTGATCCAAGAACAAAAATGATCAGCGTAATCGAATTCATGGAAAACTGTCAACATTTAAAAAATTAAAAATTTTTTAATTTTAAAAAATTGTGTGTTTTGTGAAAACAGCACATTGAAAAACATGACTCCAGACAAATTTCAATTCAGTCGGTCAAGTTTTGCGTCCTGTGACCACTGGGAGGCTAATCTAGAAAAGAACCTTTCTGTGTTTTGTAGGTCAAATACAGGTTACTGTAATCCGAATAGATACAGAAAACAAGTAGGCCCCAAAAGGGGCAGTATTCCTTGGTAGACCGGTTATTATTCAGTAACAATTGAATTGATTCATGGCTCAAAACTGAGGTGTTGTTACCGTTTCCTTTTGGATATTTTTGATTTCCGCTTGGCAGGATCCAGCAGCAATTTAAATAACAGAAACCCTGATTGCCAGAAGGGGATAGTGGAAGAGGTCCCCGTTTGCTGGGAGTTTGTCAAATAAGGCTGCCTATGATTGCTGAATCAAATTGACTGTTGTCTCCCAAACGGGGACCCTTTTTGTGTATTAAGGTGGTGATTCCCTTTGGTCACAAAAGTTTGCACCATCATTACTCATTCATTACTTGGAGTTAAGAAGCCATTTTTATATCAAAATGTAGCTTGATATTTTCTCTTTTTAATGCATGCCACGAAACTACTGTTGCTTTTCTGAAATATTTTTGACACATTTTAGAAGAAGTATAATTTTCCAGATTTTCTGCAGACTCAAGTAAATTTTTTCGCGAGACATCGGTTATATCATTCGATACCTCCATCAAATAGCTGGGGACGATTTTTTATTTATTGTGAAATCGCTCTTCGTTATAGAGAAATAAGCTGAAATGTGTGCGTAACCTGTATTTTGCCTACTTTTTCCAAATTTGTCAAGCGATTACTTTAGCTAGAAAGCAGTAATCGGGGCAACTAAAAAAACGTCCCTGGGTATATTTGTGCAGAACTCATTTGTTCAGTAGCAGCCCTCCAACTTGCATGGTTAATGCTCCACAATCTTTGGAAAAAAATTGGTCTTGTTTTTGCAAAAACTACATTTTTCATGATAGCAGCCTACGGGATAGCTGTTGGAAGACGATCATCCATCGGATGATTTGCCCCTGTGAGACCTTCAGATCGACGCCCTTAGTTTGATTTTCCGGCTTGTGCAGTTCAAGAAATGATGGATTATTTGATTTCTGCAAAAATGACAAGTTTTCGACGCCAAAACAACAAAATCGGCTATATCGCACGCTAGAGAGAACATAGAAAGTTGCTTTAAAAAGCAAAAATGTGAAGCTCAACGAGATCTTTCAAATGAATATAGTCATATCTGTATAGCTGCCGCCAAACTTTCAGAAATTGGGAAAAACCGCCCTGATCGGAAATCTCGAATTTTTGAATCGGGATTGCGCGGAGGGTGTTAGAACGCTAAAAGAATGTATTTCGGAAAGTTTTGCCAAATTTCATCCTGATTTGCGCCGCCAACCAGCAATTTGTGCCCAAAAGGAATCACCACCTTAATTAAAACTGCCACATTCCCTGTCTAGACCAAAACTACTGTTATCTAATACTGATACTTTTGCTCATTTACTGAATTTGGCAAACACAAAATTTTGCCTGCAATCCTCCTTTTAATACTTTTACTGTGGTCGTTAGTTTTTTCTTTCTAAACTTTAATGTTGAACGCAAAAAATCTCGTAAAATAGTGTGAGCTGTTAACTGACTGCAAGCAGAACAGGCAATCTACCTACATATTAACCACCTAATCCTAGTGCACCTTGGTGTAGCTTCCAAGCTACAGGGGTGCTCAAAAATGTGCAGCCATTTTGGTTGCAGACAGCCAAAGACTGCGCAAAGTCTGTCCATCCAGCTGCTTAAATAGTAGCTGTCAAACCTAATTTGCATATTCTCTCTCAAAAACTCAGCCCTAAGCTAGCCCTATGTTGAAGATAAGGCTTCTGAATAGAGAAATGAGTCATACTGCAATGGACCTGCTAAATCTCATTTTATACATTCCTGCTCCAGCAGGAATAAAAAAATAAATGATGCAATAAACGTCTTTAACCCTTGAGGTAAATTTTTATTAACGATCCTTTCAACCTGTGAAAGACGGAATGAAATTAATTTGTCACTCCAGCAACTGCATCCCGATAAAATTGGGCCTCAGGTGGGATTCGAACCCGCGACTTCCGGATTAATACTCTGATGGCCCTGCCATTATCATAACAAGGCAGCAATTGCACCTAGTGGACCCCTTGAACCAGGAGTGCCATTAGCAGTGGGGAACTGCAGCGCTTTTTGAATACTGCCGATGCTTTGGGTTTGTTAAGTTAAATCAAGTTTTATGATTATTTTATGATTTTATGGTTTTCTGATTTTATTTTATAAAGAATGGCAATCTGGAAGAGTTGTACAGTTGACGTCGTAATTTTTTTACATCAGTTTCTATATCATTGGAAAGAAAAGATGAAATACTACTTATAAAATTTGGATGCATTATATATTGCGATACTAACATAATTGTATGAGTTAAGCTAACAGTCTTCATAAAGCTTTCGTTATTCGTTATTGTATCTAACCTAGTGGTTTAGATGACAGCTCCATGAAAATGGCAGAAATTGTGCAACAAATAATCTAGTCATGTTGCATCCTTTACAGACTACTTTGTCGTCAATAGTTTTGGCATCCTCAGTTTCTGCCCGTAAGTTTATGCTAATCGCTAACCAACTCCTATGAAAGATAAATGCAGTAGCTGTATACACGTTCCCTAGACTGTTATAATTTTTTGTAACCGGACAATCTGCACGGACAGCTGTTCAACAGTCTCACTGTAGGAGTCTCCATATTCTTTAGTTTTAGAATTACAGCAAAAAAGAGTTGCAATTTAAAACTTTTTAAATTTTTAACCAAATCTATATATACAGCTTCTTTGCAGTTGTCTGTCCACCAGGCTGGAATGAAACCAGCGGAAATTGTCTGCTCTATGAAAAGCTTTCATTTGAAGTGGACATGTCCGAAGCCAGATCAATGTGTCAGCAAAAGGGAGGAGATTTGCCTATTTGGGCTGGACAATCGGAATACCAAGACTTGGTTGAATTCATGTAAAAATTACAGGATCGGTTTAACTTCATGTTTTGTTCAGTCTCGGTTGCATTGCACATGAGTATGGGCACTGGATATCCGGATATCCAGATAATCTTTATATCAGGTTATCTGCATAATTTTTACATCCGAATGGTGTCCGATTTGAGAAAAATATCCGCTAGCGCAAAATATATGGACGGATATATTCGGATATGAAAATATCCGTTATCCATCGTCCGCCCTTCACGAACTGCACAAAATTGATAGTCTTACTTGTTTAAACTTTTTTCATCCATGCGCTGTAGAAGAGCACACACAACAGTACCTGTATTACAATATGGCCCAACTATTGGCCGAATTGAGGGTCCGATTTTTCCGTATACGCACACCGTGTACAACTTTCGCAAAACTTAACCGATTGAGCTCAAATTTGGTATGGGTACATTTAAGGTGCTGGTTCGGGTATTTGCAGCAAATTTTGAAAGACTGTAATTTGCTCAATTTTTGGAGTTCAACAATAATTTTTATATCATTTTAAAGCTTAGAATGTGCTTGTTACAACTAGGTACAGTATAGCTGTCTCATTTTAACTGTTCGGCTAGAACAACATGATATTTGAACAACGATTTGCAATACATGAAAACAATTTTTGAACATGGATTTCTCGAGGTGTGGGAAAGTTAACGAAAAGCGACCAGTTCAGGCTTCAAAAGAAAAGAAAATTGCATGAGTTGAGAGAAATCCGTGTTCAAAACAATCTAGTTGCGATTTTCAAAATTTCACATTTTTGCTGCTGTGCGCCGGCAGAGTTACCGCAGAGAGCTCTCCTTTGGGCGTAAGATGTCCTTTAGGACCACAAATATGGACAATACTTGACCGAGGGACCAGCGCTGTTGAAGCTGTCGAAATCTTGCAATATTGGATTTTTCGAAAAATGGCCGGTTTTGGACCTTGAAAATCAATTTTCGCTGTTATCTCTTAAACCTTATGGAATCGAAGAAAACTCTCAAGAGCAACGTTGTAGGTTATGGTGAGAGGATTCGAATGACTATAAGTTCATCCATGTAGGGTGGTCACAGTGCAGGTTATGGTGGAATAAAGCTAATTTCTCCAAAACTCAAATTTTCAAGCCGCGGCTTTTCTAACATGTTTTATAGGGTAAATAATGTAATTGTTGCAAATTTGAATAAATTTCAACAACAATTGCGCTTTTAAAGCCCAAAAATACACGAACCCGAACCAGCACCTTAAACAAACACATATCTGATCGATTTGTGATAAAAACAAAATGATTTAAAATATAAATTTTTTTAAACCTGCTTGCTTAGTTCTAATATTCCAAATAAAGAAATCTAGTATATATCATAACCATAAATAACATTATGTTAGTTTATTCAGTAATTGTTTCAGAGAAAAGTCACAAGCCGTTATACAACTCAAGAATCTGGGTGGGAATAACCGATTCAAAGAATAACGGTACTATAATGTTATAAAACTTGAATACATATACCAAATATCCAGTAATTAGTAATCGATATCCGATCAGTTGTCTAATCAATCACTAATCAATTAATATGTGTTTTGTTCCATCAGGTACAAGCATAGGTAATTTCTTTCGTTCAGAAGCTTGCTATTAATGATAGGGGAACGAAACAGTTGCTCGCATGAAGCTGTCCTCTGTCAAAACTGTTCTTGGCAACGTTGGAATTCATTTTATTCAAGCAAAATCACACGCAAGACAGAAATCAGGTAAAGTGATCAGGGGCCGTATTCACAAAGCTTTTAGTGGTTGTTTTAGGGACACTTTTAGTGTTAGTGGACACTTAAAACTTTTAGGCGTATTCACGAAATTTTAGTATACTTACTTTAGGGCCCTAAGTTTAGGGACACTTTTAGCATTTTAGGGACTGTTTTAGTGACCATTTTAAGAGTGATTTCATACTAAAAAGTAACACTTGATTCACGAAAGCATTTAAGGGACTGAACTGTCACTAAAATTTTAGAGACCTCGGGGGTCCCTAAAACGTTGACTAGTGTTCCTTATTCGAGCATAGCTCACTCAAATTTCTACCAATCCGCTTAAAATTTTTTGTGGATGCACTGTACACATTAAGGAATCCATCTATATAAAAATTTTTGATTTTATCGAAATTTTATTTTTGGCCAAAATTTGTGAGGGACCCCAGCAAACAACCAACTCTAAGCTCTTGCTATTAATTTATTTTTATGTAAAATTATGAACGATTGTTCACATTATGTTCTGTGTAGTAAAACGTTAGGCATTTGTAAGTCTGAAATAATTATATACAGGTTAGTATGTAAATTTTACTAGCGGTACATAATATTTTGCGGGTTCAAATTCCATCGGAGATCCGAATTTCGTTGGAGCAACCTGGCTTTTGAGCCACTGACGTTAAATGCAGAAGTATCACTGAGCCTCTTGTCTGAAAATTACTTTGAATAATAAGCAAACTATTTAAAAACAGTATTAATTTCACCTTTATTCAGTGGTTTATCTTCCGCATTTTTATTTCAAAGACAATGTTTGCAAACAAAGAAACAAGCAAAGTTTTACTGATGAAGACATTCGCAGCGGTTGGCTATGAACTGAGCTAAAAGTAGGTTCTGGCAAAGCTCGTTTGAAAGCTGTGCCAGTAGCGTCCAAATTTTCAATATTTGGCGGTTGGAAGTCCTCCACTTCATCATCAAAATCAGGCAACTTAAACTTAATAGCTAAGTTGTGTAGGACAGCGCAAGCAACGATCCGTCTGCATGCTTGGCCTGGTTCTTGCCGAATTTCGCTGTGCAAACACCGGAACCTACGAGCCGGACCGTTCAGCTTAAGGTGGTGATTCCTTTTGGGCACATATTTTTGGTTGACTGTTCAAATCAAGTTGAAACAAGTAATAAAAAATGCGCCTCCGGAGCATTAGAAAAAGTAATATGGGTAGTTGTGAGGTTGTAAAGTCAAGAGAGGACTAGTCTTAAAAATGCTTAATAATGAACTAGGTTCAAAAAAAGAAGAGGACTAGGTTGTGGGCGAATTAATATGGGCACAGCTTCTGCCGAGCAACCCATATTCGCGGACTGGAAGAAGTTATACACATACACAAACGTATACCAGTGTTTAGATTTAGTTACGGTGGCGTAAATAATATATACAACTCTGATTAACGAGTTTTAATGGAAGCAAACATTTCTTTCAACAAACTCTTAATATTAGTGTGCATTTTTAAACCATTTATAAGAAAAGTCCTATATTTCCCCAAACAATAATTTCAGGACTCTCCGACGATCTTCTATTTCCATTGAACCGCTAGCTTTACAATCATAGCCTTGGTTTTTTTCGTTGCTTGCCGTAGTCCAGCACAACCAAATTACTATATAGTTGACGTATATATACCTAGCTAATCAAACTTTTTATCAAGCAACTTGCAGCGATTGTTGAACTGCTGGAATTGTTGTTATTGCCGACATTAATCGCTTTGTATATGACAATCGCCATGGCGAAGCGTGAAAGCCCGCGAATATGGGTTGCTCGGCAAAGCTGTGCCCATATTAATTCGCCCACAACCTAGTCCTCTTCTTTTTTTGAACCTAGCCCCATATTAAGCATTTTTAAGACTAGTCCTCTCTTGATTTTACAACCTCACCACCACCCATATTACTTTTTCATGCTCCGGAGGAGCATTTTAATTACTTGTCCTTCTGTCGTTTTAAAGGTTCCCTTTCCAGTTGTGTGCTTACTTATATAAGGAGCTTGAAAATTTGAAAATTCTAGGCAATTTGTATGCAAAATTTTAGCCTTCCAGCTATCTCCAGCAGCTTGAACCGGGAACAGCTTCAACTTTGAACCAGTTGAACTAGATCTGGTCAGCCGTGGGTCGCCTCAAAAGTCCTCAAAAGCTCAAAAGTCGCCTCGCCAAGGGCTTTCATTTGATACCAAACATGACCACTTTTGAAGACTTTCAGTTTTGACCCACACCGGACCCACTGTGGGTGGGGCACCAACCCACAAGTCGGTGGGACCACTTTTCGTGGGTGGTATAATGACAAAAGTTGATCGCCTCGCCAAGGGCTTTCATTTGATATCCAACTTGACCACTTTTGAAGACTTTCATTTGTGACCCTCACCGGACCCACTGTGGGTGGGCGCTGTGGGTCAGGGGCCACATCCACCGACCTCGGCAGTATGCTCATCGTTTTCCGCGACCCCGATTTACTACATATGGGTACCACCAAACGGCCAAAAAACGCCATTTTTAGTGACTTTTAAGCCATTTCTAGTAAAAGTGGGACTTAGAAACTTTTCGCAAAAAAAGGCCAAAAAATGCAAAGTTTGGGCCCATCTCCTGAAAGCTACAGAGCGAAATTAAAAAATCCCCCTCGTTACTTTGAGCGCATAGTCCCAAATATTCAAATAAAATAAACCAAACCGATCTAGCTGCTAGCCTGTGAAAAAAAGTTGATTTCAACCGAAGTGCCAAAATAGCGAAAGTCCGACTTTGGGGCCTTGGCACAGAGCCAAAGTTGGCCGAGTGCCAAAATGACCTTCGTTTGGTAGCATGGGGGGATACTGTCTACCAACATATCATAGTAGCATTGGACCAAAATGCCCACATCGTTCCAACACTTCGCTAGAAAATGCACTTCCAATAAGCGTTATTAACCGAGAAAAAAAAACAACCGCACGGTAACTATCGCCTAGTGCAAAATTTCGAAGTTCCGAATTTTAACCAAAAGTATGGTGATACTTGTAGTACTACTCGAGTACTTTACGATGGTAACCTTTTTACCCCTCCCGGACCTCTAATTAGCTGGCACCAGGCCCACACGGTCTCCAGGGGCCGCGCAGACGCCTTTACACCCATATTATGTAGGGGCGCTATCGCGCCCCTACATAAATAAGCAAAAAAACCATCTTGTGGGTCAAAATGGCCATTTTTGAGGAAATCAGTTTCTTAAAATTACTGCCACATGTTAAGGGCAAAGTTGGCTTATTTATACTCAATCGATACAGCGTAATGCCCATTTAATGAATGCCTTAGCCGGATTTTATTGCTTTAAGCTTGAAGTTTGGTCGAAAAACCTTCGAAAAAGCGATTTCTCAAAAACTACACGACGGATTCCTGAGATTTTTGGCAGAATCGATATTCGCACTTTTGAGGAGGGACGTTTTTCTTGGTTTGGACTAAAACGTATCCAGTTACAGAAAAACTCAATCCGAAGTTGCGAAACCTCGTGTCACCGCGCATTTGGCCGATTTTCACGAACGTTAAGACCTGCTGAGCCGAATCCAAAAAACGTCCCTCGGCCCATAAGTCCTTCATATCATGGCACAAAGAGAACTTTTGGCCGATTTTTCAGTTTTGAGAAATAGGTGTTCAAAAATTTTTAGTCTGTATTCATCCTGTTAGATGTCAGCACGTCAAAGAATTTTTACTATGTTTTTCCAATTTGCCAGTTTCGTAAGCTCATGAGAATGTACAGATAATAAGCTTTAAAACGATATATAAAGCTCTTTCCAACTCCCAAAATTGCGAAAGTTATAGTGTTTCAAAAAATTACCATCAAGGCACTGCACAAAAGGATACCACCACCTTAAGTGCCAGTGACCAAACCCGAAACCAATAGAAATTGTGAACTGACTCCAAGATTTGGAATCAGTTTCAGTATTAGTAAAATGTCATAATTTTACGATTATATAGAGCAAACCTCTTATCTACTTGATATCATTCTGTTATGATATTTATTCTGATTAGAGCATGTGATGGATGTATACAACAACCAATTAGAGCCAATTACAGCAGAAGCTGCCTCTCTAACTAAATTTGATTTGATGTTGACAACGTCTCCCACCCCTAATGAAAATATTGAAGATTTTGGCGCCAAATTTGAATCGCAAAATTATTCCCATTATTCCCATTGTCTGGACGACGCAATCTAAAACTAGCCGCTGCAACTAGGAGACTGTCTGTTAATTTGGGTCTCGCTTTGCAACTATAATGAAAGAAAAGAAAGCGGACGTTGATACCTGCCAATCAAAGCTAACAATGAGCAAGAAAAATTTCTCAGAATACTAACATTTGCTACATTGAAATATATGTATCCAAGCATACAAGGAATGATCTTGAAATGTGAAATTATCAACATAGGTTCGCAAAATCTCACGTAGCCAGTAGTCACATATATGCTTTTTAAATTGAAAAATAATAACAACAACAATAATAATATTACTTAGTGCGCACCATGAACAAACTTTTTCGCTAACTTTGTACCATTTTTTGTGCTCTTTTTAACCATAATAAAATTATTGCAGTTCACCGACCCGAATGTTCAGGAAATATTTTTCAAACATTTAAATTTTGATGTCATTTCAAAACATGAAAAATTAAATTTCAATTTAAATGTTTAAAAAATAGTTTCTGAACTATTACTTAGGTTAACTTCAGTAATTTTATTATGGTTAGAAAGAGCACAAAAAACGCAACAAAGTTAATGGAAAAGTTTGTTAATGGTGCCCGCTAGCTTGTAGTAATATAATTAACTTTAATATCTGAAGCTTGTTTCTGGACTCAGCGTAGCTGCTGCTGTCCACTAACTTTAGGGCCCTAGGTTTAGTAGCCCTTGAAATTATTACGTGAATAAGATCGCCCTTCACTAAAGTGAGGACCCTAAATGTAGTGTCCCTTGACCCTAAAAAGGGACACTTTTTAGTGGAGCTTTGTGAATACGGCCCCAGAAGACCTGGGACCAAGTTTATTTTACAGGGACCTGGAGAATCCTGGATGATATTTGTCGAATCAGCTACCTTCCTTTCGATGTGGACGAAGGTGTAGGGAACCAACCTTGCGTTTACTACATGACCGAAACTCGCACTATTGCTGACATAGAATGCAATGTCGAAAGGCCTGATATTTTGGTTTGTCAAATCAGATGCAGTCATCCACTCAATGCATGCGGTGAATTTTGAAGGATGTGTGCAATATTGTTTATTAGTAATGTCAAGAGTTAATGATAGGAAGAGTACGACACCGTACTTTTCCTTAGTGTAAATGGCCTGTCAGATGCTCGGCACATTAAGGCCGAAATCTCGGAGGGGGGGTCACGGTTAACACAGTTAACCATGTATTTTTATGCGATTGAACTAAAACGCATCTGAATGGCTAATCGCCTACCTTTTGTCAAAATTACGTGCATAAGGTGACCCCTCCGAGATATCGGGGGCTCTCAGCTTAGCATTGTTAAGCGTGTGTCTACGCGTTTGAACTGAAATGCATCTGATTGGCTCCTGAGTTTCTGCTACTGAAATGTATTGATGAGGGTTACGGTTGCTAACTAGCCAATCAAATGCATTTTAGTTCAAATGCATATAGACACACATTTAACAACGCTAAGCTGAGCCCCCCCCCGAGATCTTGGAGTGGGGTCATCTTATACACGCAATTTTGCCATAAGGTAGGGGATTAGCCAATCAGATGCGTTTTAGTTCAAACCGCATATAAACACATGAGTAGTATAAAATCCCGGATTCCAGGACACTTAACTAATAGTTCTGGCTTCTACTGGCTATGCGCTTTTACACACTAGTAGCTAGGGTAAACTTTCCTAATAGGGGCCGCCATTTTATTTTTCAGCTTACAGTTTGCTTAACTTTCCCAATAAGGGCCTCGTCATTCCTATTAAGGGCCACTTTTTCCTAATAAGAGCCACTATCTAAATTACAGCAAAATGGAGTTAAATTCTGAGGGCAAATTTTAGTAAATAGATTCAAATCATCAAACTAAACAGAAGCTTTCCAGGCAATTATAATATTTGGTAACAGTTTACATCATAAACATGAAATAAACGTTAGTTATAAAAAGCTAACGTTAGCAGTAACATTTAAAAAGTTTTCAATTTAACTTCAGTTTTCCCTAAAAAATTAGTTATTTTTATAAAACTTTCAGCTTGTCTAGCTGGGGAAGGCGGGGCTAAGGACCCCCACCCCTATGTATTCTATTCCTCTAAGCAAGATTACCCACAAATCGCAAAATTTTAGAGTGAATTTTGCAATCTTTTTGAAAACTAGGTTATAAAACGCTAAAACTCGCTCAGAATCCTCAGTTTTTTAATTGTTGTTTTAAAAATTCTTTCGAAAACTATAATTCTTTGGATTGCTAAAGAAAAAATCAGATTAGTCGGTTTTGCGGCTACGGCCGACGATTCACCATATTAACAGAACTTTGCCTCATGCACATGTCTGCTTTCAATTCTTGTTTAGTTAAATTTTAGTTAAAGTCTTGTCACAGATTTTGAAAATCTGAATGGAATAGCAGTTTGTTCAAAATGGAAAAAATCGAACTGCATCGAATCGTTTCAGATTTCAGGGGGAGCATATCGAACTGGATCGAATTGTATATATTTGAAAAATAGAAAAACTGAACTGAATCGAATCGAAAATAAAATAGCTGAATCAATACAATCATACCTAGAAGGCAGAATGAGGCTAAAGTTTGTTCCTAGTCTCCCAGAATAAGCAATAGAGTCAGGGGATAGGGATATAATTAGGGATAGGTATTTTTTAAGGTATTTTTAAGGGGGGGGGCGCCCCCCGAATCAGAATCTCCCCATATTTCTATCCTGCTGAATTCGCTCCCCTCAGATATTTGCTTCCCCCTGCAATTTTTTGGGTGCCCGTGCAATATATATACACCAAAAAATACCCACCTTATGCTCATTTTTGCAAAAAATCTCCCCTTCACCCGCGCCGAAGTCCCCCCCCCCACAAAAATCTCTGAAAATGCCCTGTATCTAATTTTAACGCATTAGGGGAGACCGTGACAAAAGCTTAGTCGAAAAGTGATATTACTGTTTTGAGAGAAAACTGGATGGTTGGATTATTAAAGAGAAATCTGCAAATTGACATAATTTGATGAACTAATTTGATTAAATAGAAAACTCAGGCAATAGCTACCATGAAAAAGCTACAGCAAAAATTAAAACGTAGGGAGCAAGCAGTAGTTGACTGAGGACATCGAATAAGTAAGAAATGTTATAAACTTCACGCAAAAAGCTTGATTGAACAACTGATCTGCAGTTAATCTGATTTTTGAATGTAAATGGGGGCCCTTATTTAGTTCAAATCTGCAGGGCCCTTATTGCGGTTGCGTGGCTCTAATTGGGCATTACGAGGCCCTTATTAGGAAAGATTATGATCTGGCAAGTTTTCAATAAAAGTATTTTGAAAACATGGTAAGAGTAATAATTTTTAATGTCCAGCGAAAGTATAAATTGTGCTGATTCTTGTAAATTTTAAAATATAGAAATCCGTGCAATTTTGAGTCCAGTAGAGGATAAAATGTGATTGCCGAAATGAGCACAGACGTCATGAAAAAGTCTACTGATCAATGCACGGGTTGGAAATTGCTGTCTGCAGGGTGAAAGCAGTAACACACTGTGGCAAGTCTTATGTCAAAATGTAGAGCGGAAAATGAACAATCACGTGATATGAAAAGTGATGTTATTGGTTATATTTTGCGTAGAGTAGACAATTTTTAGTCACCAAGCGGCCCTTATTAGGAAAAGGCCCCTATTGGGAATGTTTACCCTATGATGAATTCTATACCCTAGCCTTTTAAATTGAAATAGCTTTGAAGTGGTTTACTGCCTAAGGATTGTAACAACTATGACCTTGAAATTCTAACTAGCCTTAAATCCTAAGTAGTATAGGAGAGTTCAAATGACCGCTCAGTAACACAACATAACTTTATTTATTTAACAATCATGTGCATACAGTATTTATCAATACAACTTCCACAAGTTACAGTTTATTCAATCAATACATGTCCATATGCAAATGAATGGATACCATCGTCAAGTATATATCGTTTGTCATCATAGGCGCGGGTGAAGGGGAGATTTTTTGCAAAAATGAGCATAAGGTGGAATATTTTTGGTGTCTGCCTATATTGTAGACACTAAAATGCGGAGGGAAGCAAAATATCTGAGGGGAGCGAATTCAGCAGGATAGAAATATGGGGAGATTCTGATTCGGGGGCGCCCCCCTTAAAAAATACCTTAAAAATTACACTATCCTAAGTGTATCCCTATCCCCTGACTCTAGTGCTTATTCTGGAGACTAGGAACAAACTTTAGCCTCATTCTGCCTTCTAGGTATGATTGTATTGATTCATTTATTTTATTTTCGATTCGATTCAGTTCAGTTTTTCTATTTTTCAAATATATACAATTTGATCCAGTTCGATATGCTCCCCCTGAAATCTGAAACGATTCGATGCAGTTCGATTTTTTCCATTTTGAACCAAACTGCTATTACATTCAGATTTTCAAAAATCTGTGACAAGACTTTAACTAAAATTTAACTAAACAAGAATTGAAAGCAGTTATGTGCGTAATGCAAAGTTCTGTTAATATGGTGAATCGTCGGCCGTAGCCGCAAAACCGACTAATCTGATTTTTTCTTTAGCAATCAAGAATTATATTTTTCGAAAATTTTAAAACAACAATTAAAAAACTGAAAATTCTGAGCTGAGTTTTAGCATTTTAAAACCTATTTTCAAAAAGATTGCAAAATTCACTCTAAAATTTTGCGATTTGTAGGTAGTCTTGCTTAGAGGAATAGAATACATAGGAGTTGGGGTCCTTAGCCCCGCCTTCCCCAGCTAGGCAAGCCTGAAAGTTTTATAAAACTAACTAATTTTTTAGGGAAAACTGAAGTTAAATTGAAAACTTTTTAAATGTTACTGCTAACGTTAGCTTTTTATAACTAACATTTGCCTCATGTTTATGATGTAAACTGTTTTACCAAATATTATAATTGCCTGGAAAACTTCTGTTTAGTTTGATGATTTGAATCTATTTACTAAAATTTGCCCTCAGAATTTAACTCCATTTTGCTGTAATTTAGATAGTGGCTCTTATTAGGAAAAAGTGACCCTTAATAGGAATGACAGAGGCCCTTATTGGGAAAGTTAAGCAAAACTGTAAGCTGAAAAATAAAATGGCGGCCCCTATTAGGAGGAAAGTTTATTCTAAGCTACTAGTATGAAAAACGCGCGCCTAGCCTGTATAAGCTATTGAACTATTAGTTAAGTGTCGCCGAAATCGGGATTTGTATACTACTCATGTGTTTGTCTGCGTTTTTAATCTAAAACGCATCTGTTTGGCTAATCCCCTACCTTATGGTAAAATTGCATTTGCAAGATGACCCCACTCCAAGATCTCGGGGGGGGGGCTCAGCTTAGCGTTGTTAAATGTGTGTCTATATGCATTTGAACTAAAATGCATTTGATTGGCTGGATTAGCAACCGTAACCCTCATCAATACATTTCAGTAGCAGAAACTCAGGAGCCAATCAGATGCATTTCAGATTCAAACGCGTAGACTACACGCTTAATAATGCTAAGCTGAGAGCCCCCGATATCTCCGGAGAGGTCACCTTATGCACGTAATTTTGACAAAAGGTAGACGATTAGCCATTCAGATGCCGTTTTTAGTTCAATCGCATAGAAATACGTAGTAGTTAACTGTGTTAACCGTGATTTCCCCCCTTCGAGATTTCGGCCTTAATGTGCCGAGCATCTGACAGGCCATTTACACTGAGGAAAAGTACGGTGTCGTACTCTTCCTATCATTAACTCTTGACAGTACTAATAAGTAATATGTGCACACATCACTTCAAAATTTCCTGCATTGCATTGAGTGGTGCGCCTAGACCGTATTTGACAAACCTCTTTATCAGGCCCCTTTCGACATTACATTCTATATGGGGCAATAGTGCGGGATTTCGGTCTCGTAGCGGTAAACACTGAGTTGGTTCCCTACCCCTTTCGTCCCTACATCGAAGAAGGAGGCCAGCTCATTCGACAATTGTCGTCCGGGATTCTCCGAATTAAATGTAAAACAAACTTGGTCCCCGAAATTCTCCTGCCGAGCATGTTGCAGAGCTCCACTAAAAAAGTGTTTTTTTTTAGGGTCGATGACACTACATTTAGGGTCTCACTTTAGTGAAGGGCGATCTTATTAAAATGATAATTTCAAGGGCTCACTAAACTAGTTAGCGAAATTCTGTAGTGGACGGCCAGCAACGCTAAGGAGTCCAGAAACAAGCTCCGAATATTAAAGTTAGTTATATTACTACAAACGGCGGGCACCATTAACCAAACTTTTCCATTAACATTTTTTTGCGTTTTTGTGCTCTTTCTAGCCATAATAAAATTACTGAAGTTAGCCTAAGTAATAGTTCAGAAACTATTTTTTAAACATTTAAATTGAAATTTAATTTTTCATGTTTTGAAATGACATCAAAATTTAAATGTTTGCGAAAAATGACTCACTGAACATTCGAGGTCGGTGAACTGCAATAATTTTATTATGGTAAAAAAGAGCACAAAAAATGGTACAAAGATAGCGAAAAAGTTTGTTCATGGTAATCACTTTTAAGTAATTTTATTATTGTTGTTGTTATTATTTTTCAATTTAAAAAAGCATATATGTTTACTACTAGCTACGTGAGATTTTACGAACCTATGTTGATAATTTCACATTTCAAGATCATTCCTTGTATGCTTGGATAATATATTTCAATGTAGCAAATGCTAGTATTCTGAGAAATTTTTCTTGCTCATTGTTAGCTTTGATTGGCAGGTATCAACGTCCGCCCTTTCTTTTCTTTCATTATAGTTGCAAAGCGAGACCCAAATTAACAGACAGTCTCCTAGTTGCAGCGGCTAGTTTTAGATTGCGTGGTCCAGACAATGGGAATAATGGGAATAATTTTGCGATTCAAATTTGGCGCCAAAATCTTCAATATTTTCATTAGGGGTGGGAGACGTTGTCAACATCAAATCAAATTTAGTTAGAGAGGCAGCTTCTGCTGTAATTGGCTCTAATTGGTTGTTGTATACATCCATCACATGCTCTAATCAGAATAAATATCATAACAGAATGATATCAAGTAGATAAGAGGTTTGCTCTATATAATCGTAAAATTATGACATTTTACTAATACTGAAACTGATTCCAAATCTTGGAGTCAGTTCACAATTTTTATTGTTTTTGGTTTGGTCACTGGCACTTAAGGTGGTGGTATCCTTTTGTGCAGTGCCTTGATGGTAATTTTTTGAAACACTATAACTTTCAAATTTTGGGAGTTGGAAAGAGCTTTATATATCGTTTTAAAGCTTATTATCTGTACATTCTCATGAGCTTACGAAACTGGCAAATTGAAAAAACATAGTGATAAAAATTTTTTGACGTGCTGACATCTAACAGGATGAATACAGACTAAAAAATTTTTGAACACCTATTTCCTCAAAAACTGAAAAATCGGCCAAAAGTTCTCTTTGTGCCATGATATGAAGGACTTATGGGCCGAGGGACGTTTTTTGGATTCGGCTCAGCAGGTCTTAACGTTCGTGAAAAATCGGCCAAATGCGCGGTGACACGAGGTTTTCGCGTAACCCCGGGATTGAGTTTTTCTGTAACTGGATACGTTTTAGTCCGAACCATTTAAAACGTCCCTCCTCAAAAGTGCGAATATCGATTCTGCCAAAATCTCAGGAATCCGTCGTGTAGTTTTTGAGAAATCGCTTTTTCTGAAGGTTTTTCGACCAAACTTCAAGCTTAAAGCAATAAAATCCGGCTAAGGCATTCATTAAATGGGCATTACGCTGTATCGATTGAGTATAAATAAGCCAACTTTGCCCTTAACATGTGGCAGTAATTTTAAGAAACTGATTTCCTCAAAAATGGCCATTTTGACCCACAAGATGGTTTTTTTGCTTATTTATGTAGGGGCGCGATAGCGCCCTACATAATATGGGTGATAGGCGTCTGCACGCGGCCCCTGGAGACCGTGTGGGCCTGGTGCCAGCTAATTAGAGATACAGGGAGGGGTAAAAAGGTTACCATCGTAAAGTACTCGAGTAGTTTTACAATTATCTCCATACTTTTGGTTAAAATTCGGAACTTCGAAATTTTGCTCTAGGCGAGAGTTACCGTGCGGTTGTTTTTTTTTCTCGGTTAATAACGCTTATTGGAAGTGCATTTTCTAGCGAAGTGTTGGAACGATGTGGGCATTTTGGTCCAATGCTACTATGATATGTTGGTAGACAGTATCCCCCCATGCTACCAAACGAAGGTCATTTTGGCATTCGGCCAACTTTGGCTCTGTGCCAAGGCCCCAAAGTAGGACTTTCGCTATTTTGGCACTTCGGTTGAAATCAACTTTTTTTCACAGGCAGGCTAGCAGCTAGATCGGTTTGGTTTATTTTATTTGAATATTTCAGACTATGCGCACAAAGTAACGAGGGGGATTTTTTAATTTCGCTCTGTAGCTTTCAGGAGATGGGCCCAAACTCTGCATTTTTGGCCTGTTTGGGCAAAAAGTTTCCAAGTCTCATTTTTCACTAGAAATGGCATAAAAGTCACTAAAAATGGCGTTTTTCGGCCCTCTGGTGGTACCCATAGAACATAGATGGTAAATTGGGGTCGCTGAAAACAATGAGCATACTGCCGAGGTTGTTGGATGTGGCCCCCGACCCCCAGCGCCCGCCCACAGTGGGTCCGGTGAGGGTCACAAATGAAGTCTTCAAAAGTGGTCAAGTTGGATATATGAGCCCTTGGCGAGGCGATAACTTTTGTCATTATACCACGAGTGGTCCCCCGACGAGGCACAGTGCCCCACCCACAGTGAGTCCGCTGTATGTCAAACATGAAAGTCTTCAAAAATGGTAATGTCTGGTATCAAATGAAAGCCCTTGGCGAGGCGACTTTTGAGCTTTTGAGGACTTTTGAGGCGACCCACGGCTGACCAGATCTAGTTCAACTGGTTCAAAGTTGAAGCTGTTCCCGGTTCAAGCTGCTGGAGATAGCTGGAAGGCTAAAATTTTGCATACAAATTGCCTACGGCATTTTTCAAGCTCCTTATATAAGTAAGCACACAACTGGAAAGGGAACCTTTAAAACGACAGAAGGACAAGTAATTAAAATGCTCCTCCGGAGCATGAAAAAGTAATATGGGTGGTGGTGAGGTTGTAAAATCAAGAGAGGACTAGTCTTAAAAATGCTTAATATGGGGCTAGGTTCAAAAAAGAAGAGGACTAGGTTGTGGGCGAATTAATATGGGCACAGCTTCGCCGAGCAACCCATATTCGCGGGCTTTCACGCTTCGCCATGGCGATTGTCATATACAAAGCGATTAATGTCGGCAATAACAACAATTCCAGCAGTTCAACAATCGCTGCAAGTTGCTTGATAAAAAGTTAGATTAGCTAGGTATATATACGTCAACTATATAGTAATTTGGTTGTGCTGGACTACGGCAAGCAACGAAAAAAACCAAGGCTATGATTGTAAAGCTAGCGGTTCAATGGAAATAGAAGATCGTCGGAGAGTCCTGAAATTATTGTTGAAATATAGGCTTTTCTTATAAATGGTTAAAATGCACACTAATATTAAGAGTTTGTTGGAAGAAATGTTTGCTTCCATTAAAACTCGTTAATCAGAGTTGTATATATTATTTACGCACCGTAACTAAATCTAAACACTGGTATACGTTTGTGTATGTGTATAACTTCTTCAGTCCGCGAATATGGGTTGCTCGGCGAAGCTGTGCCCATATTAATTCGCCCACAACCTAGTCCTCTTCTTTTTTTGAACCTAGCCCCATATTAAGCATTTTTAAGACTAGTCCTCTCTTGATTTTACAACCTCACAACTACCCATATTACTTTTTCATGCTCCGGAGGAGCATTTTTATTACTTGTTTCAACTTGATTTGAACAGTCAACCAAAAATATGTGCCCAAAAGGAATCACCACCTTAAGCTGAACGGTCCGGCTCGTAGGTTCCGGTGTTTGCACAGCGAAATTCGGCAAGAACCAGGCCAAGCATGCAGACGGATCGTTGCTTGTTCTGTCCTGCACAACTTAGCTATTAAGCTTAAGTTGCCTGATTTTGATGATGAAGTGGAGGACTTCCAACCGCCAAATATTGAAAATTTGGACGCTACTGGCACAGCTTTCAAACGAGCTTTGCCAGAACCTACTTTTAGCTCAGTTCATAGCCAACCGCTGCGAATGTCTTCATCAGTAAAACTTTGCTTGTTTCTTTGTTTGTAAACATTGTCTTTGAAATAAAAAATGCGGAAGATAAACCACTGAATAAAGGTGAAATTAATACTGTTTTTAAATAGTTTGCTTATTATTCAAAGTAATTTTCAGACAAGAGGCTCAGTGATACTTGCATTTAACGTCAGTGGCTCAAAAGCCAGGTTGCTCCAACGAAATTTGGATCTCCGATGGAATTTGAACCAGCAAAATATTATGTACCGCTAGTAAAATTTATATACTAACCTGTATATAATTATTTCAGACTTACAAATGCCTAACGTTTTACTACACAGAACATAATGTGAACAATCGTTCATAATTTTACACAAATAAATTAATAGCAAGAGCTTAGAGTTGGTTGTTTGCTGGGGTCCCTCACAAATTTTGCCAAAAATAAAATTTCGATAAAATCAAAAATTTTTATATAGATGGATTCCTTAATGTGTGCAGTGCATCCACAAAAAATTTTAAGCGGATTGGTAGAAATTTGAGTGAGCTATGCTCGAATAAGGAACACTAGTCAACGTTTTAGGGACCTCCGAGGTCTCTAAAATTTTAGTGACAGTTCAGTCCCTTAAATGCTTTCGTGAATCAAGTGTTACTTTTTAGTATGAAATCACTCTTAAAATGGTCACTAAAACAGTCCCTAAAATGCTAAAAGTGTCCCTAAACTTAGGCCTAAAAGTAAGTATACTAAAATTTCGTGAATACGCCTAAAAGTTTTAAGTGTCCACTAACACTAAAAGTGTCCCTAAAACAACCACTAAAAGCTTTGTGAATACGGCCCCTGATCACTTTACCTGATTTCTGTCTTGCGTGTGATTTTGCTTGAATAAAATGAATTCCAACGTTGCCAAGAACAGTTTTGACAGAGGACAGCTTCATGCGAGCAACTGTTTCGTTCCCCTATCATTAATAGCAAGCTTCTGAACGAAAGAAATTACCTATGCTTGTACCTGATGGAACAAAACACATATTAATTGATTAGTGATTGATTAGACAACTGATCGGATATCGATTACTAATTACTGGATATTTGGTATATGTATTCAAGTTTTATAACATTATAGTACCGTTATTCTTTGAATCGGTTATTCCCACCCAGATTCTTGAGTTGTATAACGGCTTGTGACTTTCTCTGAAACGACAATTACTGAATAAACTAACATAATGTTATTTATGGTTATGATATATACTAGATTTCTTTATTTGGAATATTAGAACTAAGCAAGCAGGTTTAAAAAAATTTATATTTTAAATCATTTTGTTTTTATCACAAATCGATCAGATATGTGTTTGTTTAAGGTGCTGGTTCGGGTTCGTGTATTTTTGGGCTTTAAAAGCGCAATTGTTGTTGAAATTTATTCAAATTTGCAACAATTACATTATTTACCCTATAAAACATGTTAGAAAAGCCGCGGCTTGAAAATTTGAGTTTTGGAGAAATTAGCTTTATTCCATCATAACCTGCACCGTGACTCACCCTACATGGATGAACTTATAGTCATTCGAATCCTCTCACCATAACCTACACCGTTGCTCTTGAGAGTTTTCTTCGATTCCATAAGGTTTAAGAGATAACAGCGAAAATTGATTTTCAAGGTCCAAAACCGGCCATTTTTCGAAAAATCCAATAGTGCAAGATTTCGACAGCTTCAACAGCGCTGGTCCTCGGTGGCGTGTTGTCCATAGTTTGTAGTCCTAAAGGACATCTTACGCCCAAAGGAGAGCTCTCAGCGGTAACTCTGCCGGCGCAGCAGCAGCAAAAATGTGAAATTTTGAAAATCGCAACTAGATTGTTTTGAACACGGATTTCTCTCAACTCATGCAATTTTCTTTTCTTTTGAAGCCTCGAACTGGTCGCTTTTCGTTAACTTTCCCACACCTCGAGAAATCCATGTTCAAAAATTGTTTTCATGTATTGCAAATCGTTGTTCGAATATCATGTTGTTCTAGCCGAACAGTTAAAATGAGACAGCTATACTGTACCTAGTTGTAACAAGCACATTCTAAGCTTTAAAATGATATAAAAATTATTAGTTGAACTCCAAAAAATTGAGCAAATTACAGTCTTTCAAAATTTAGAAAGCTGCAAATACCCGAACCAGCACCTTAAATGTACCCACTTCAAATTTGAGCTCAATCGGTTAAGTTTTGCGAAAGTTGTACACGGTGTGCGTATACGGAAAAATCGGACTCCCCAATTCGGCCAATAGTTGGGCCATATTGTAATACAGGTACTGTTGTGTGTGCTCTTCTACAGCGCATGGATGAAAAAAGTTTAAACAGGTAAGACTACCAATTTTGTGCAGTTCGTGAAGGGCGGACGATGGATAACGGATATTTTCATATCCGAATATATCCGTCCATACATTTTGCGCTAGCGGATATTTTTCTCAAATCGGACACCATTCGGACAAAAAACTATGCAGATAACCTGATATAAAGATTATCTGGATATCCGGATATCCAGTGCCCATACTCATGTGCAATGCAACCGAGACTGAACAAAACATGAAGCTAAACCGATCCTGTAATTTTTACATGAACTCAACCAAGTCTTGGTATTCCGATTGTCCAGCCCAAATAGGCAAATCTCCCTTTAATGACACATTGATCTGGCTTCTGACATGTCCACTTAAAATGAAAGCTTAAAACAGAGGTGACAATTTCCGCTGGTTTCATTCCAGCTCAGTGGACAGACAACTGCAAAGAAGCTGTATATATAGATTTGGTTAAAAATTTGAAAAAAAGTTTTAAATTGCAACTTCTTTTTTGCTGTAATTCTAAAACTAAAGAATATGGAGACTCCACAGTGAGACTGTTGAACAGCTGTCCGTGCAGATTATCCGGTTACAAAAAATTATAACAGTCTAGGGAACGTGTATACAGCTACTGCATTTATCTTTCATAGGAGTTGGTTAGCGATTAGCATAAACTCAAGCGGCAGAAACTGAGGATGCCAAAACCATTGACGACAAAGCAGAATGTAAAGGATGCAACATGACTAGATCACGTGGTGCACAATTTCTGCCATTTTCATGGAGCTGTCATCTAAACCACTAGGTTAGATACAATAACGAATAACGAAAGCTTTATGAAAGACTGTTAGCTTAACTCATACAATTATGTTAGTATCGCAATATATAATGCATCCAAATTTTATAAGTAGTATTTCATCTTTTTCTTTCCAATGATATAGAAACTGATGTAAAAAAATTACGTGACGTCAACTGTACAACTCTTCCAGATTGCCATTCTTTATAAAATAAAATCAGAAAACCATAAAATCATAAAATAATCATAAAACTTGATTTAACTTAACAAACCCAAAGCATCGGCAGTATTCAAAAAGCGCTGCAGTTCCCCACTGCTAATGGCACTCCTGGTTCAAGGGGTCCACTAGGTGCAATTGCTGCCTTGTTATGATAATGGCAGGGCCATCAGAGTATTAATCCGGAAGTCGCGGGTTCGAATCCCACCTGAGGCCCAATTTTATCGGGATGCAGTTGCTGGAGTGACAAATTAATTTCATTCCGTCTTTCACAGGTTGAAAGGATCGTTAATAAAAATTTACCTCAAGGGTTAAAGACGTTTATTGCATCATTTTCTTTTTTATTCCTGCTGGAGCAGGAATGTATAAAAAGAGATTTAGCAGGTCCATTGCAGTATGACTCATTTCTCTATTCAGAAGCCTTATCTTCAACATAGGGCTAGCTTAGGGCTGAGTTTTTGAGAGAGAATATGCAATTAGGTTTGACAGCTACTATTTAAGCAGCTGGATGGACAGACTTTGCGCAGTCTTTGGCTGTCTGCAACCAAAATGGCTGCACATTTTTGAGCACCCCTGTAGCTTTGAAGCTACACCAAGGTGCACTAGGATTAGGTGGTTAATATGTAGGTAGATTGCCTGTTCTGCTTGCAGTCAGTTAACAGCTCACACTATTTTACGAGATTTTTTGCGTTCAACATTAAAGTTTAGAAAGAAAAACTAACGACCACAGTAAAAGTATTAAAAGGAGGATTGCAGGCAAAATTTTGTGTTTGCCAAATTCAGTAAATGAGCAAAAGTATCAGTATTAGATAACAGTAGTTTTGGTCTAGACAGGGAATGTGGCAGTTTTAATTAAGGTGGTGATTCCTTTTGGGCACAAATTGCTGGTTGGCGGCGCAAATCAGGATGAAATTTGGCAAAACTTTCCGAAATACATTCTTTTAGCGTTCTAACACCCTCCGCGCAATCCCGATTCAAAAATTCGAGATTTCCGATCAGGGCGGTTTTTCCCAATTTCTGAAAGTTTGGCGGCAGCTATACAGTTATGACTATATTCATTTGAAAGATCTCGTTGAGCTTCACATTTTTGCTTTTAAAGCAACTTTCTATGTTCTCTCTAGCGTGCGATATAGCCGAGTTTCTTGTTTTGGCGTCGAAAACTTGTAATTTTTGCAGAAATCAAATAATCCATCATTTCTTGAACTGCACAAGCCGGAAAATCAAACTAAGGGCGTCGATCTGAAGGTCTCACAGGGGCAAATCATCCGATGGATGATCGTCTTCCAACAGCTATCCCGTAGGCTGCTATCATGAAAAATGTAGTTTTTGCAAAAACACGACCAATTTTTTCCAAAGATTGTGGAGCATTCACCATGCAAGTTGGAGGGCTGCAACTGAACAAATGAGTTCTGCACAAATATACCCAGGGACGTTTTTTTAGTTGCCCCGATTACTGCTTTCTAGCTAAAGTAATCGCTTGACAAATTTGGAAAAAGTAGGCAAAATACAGGTTACGCACACATTTCAGCTTATTTCTCTATAACGAAGAGCGATTTCACAATAAATAAAAAATCGTCCCCAGCTATTTGATGGAGGTATCGAATGATATAACCGATGTCTCGCGAAAAAATTTACTTGAGTCTGCAGAAAATCTGGAAAATTATACTTCTTCTAAAATGTGTCAAAAATATTTCAGAAAAGCAACAGTAGTTTCGTGGCATGCATTAAAAAGAGAAAATATCAAGCTACATTTTGATATAAAAATGGCTTCTTAACTCCAAGTAATGAATGAGTAATGATGGTGCAAACTTTTGTGACCAAAGGGAATCACCACCTTAATACACAAAAAGGGTCCCCTTGGGAGACACAGTCAATTTGATTCAGCAATCATAGGCAGCCTTATTTGACAAACTCCCAGCAAACGGGGACCCTTTCCACTATCCCCTTCTGGCAATCAGGGGTTTCTGTTATTTAAATTGCTGCTGGATCCTGCCAAGCGGAAATCAAAAATATCCAAAAGGAAACGGTAACAACACCTCAGTTTTGAGCCATGAATCAATTCAATTGTTACTGAATAATAACCGGTCTACCAAGGAATACTGCCCCTTTTGGGGCCTACTTGTTTTCTGTATCTATTCGATTACAGTAACCTGTATTTGACCTACAAAACACAGAAAGGTTCTTTTCTAGATTAGCCTCCCAGTGGTCACAGGACGCAAAACTTGACCGACTGAATTGAAATTTGTCTGGAGTCATGTTTTTCAATGTGCTGTTTTCACAAAACACACAATTTTTTAAAATTAAAAAATTTTTAATTTTTTAAATGTTGACAGTTTTCCATGAATTCGATTACGCTGATCATTTTTGTTCTTGGATCAATCTCCTAAGATAAACCCTACGGCTGTGCGGCTGGAACGAGCTCTATTTAAAACGGTTCTTAAAAGGACAGTTGGGATAAGTGAAAGCTGAATGATAAGGGTTTTCTTTTTTAGGTCCAAGAAGGAAAATGATCAGTAATCAACAAACCACACTTCAATTCAATCGGTCAAGTTTTCTACCTGTGACCACAGGGGGGGGGAATAATCTGGAACATACCCCACAGAAACAGAGAAAAACTATATTCAGAAAGAACAGCATTACCCACGGAACAATTTTTCCTTTCCTGTGTGCCAACAATGGCACCAATTTAGATCCAGTTTAACAACGAAGTACTCTCCATCTCCACAGAAGAAATTTGCAACGACCATTAGAGGAAAGTCAGGCAAGGGTGTACATTAAGCTGAAATTTCTACCAACATAACGAATGTTCAGTTTTGAAATTGCCTAGTAACTTGTGCTGTTGAAATCAAAATGCGAATGAAATTTAGTTAGGCAAAAAGAGCTTCCAGTGAAAATAGCGAACGAACCATCATCCACGGTTGAAACTATACAGTACATATGCATGCTTAGAAACTGTTTTTAGAAATTACTGGAATTTTTGTAGTTTAGTATAAAAGTGCTCGTTCAGTGAACGTTCAGTCATGGAAGCTGGCACTGGACTCAGGATCTAAAAAGACCGAGGTTCGATTCCTCCTTAGCCATAACAATGTTGCTTTGTTTTCTTGAGCATTAAAAAACTTTGGCTACAGTTCCGCCGGCCGGTTGAAGCGTAAAATTGAATAAAAAAGTTATGCTCAATCAAGAATTTTTTGTTTTGAGATTTAAGCCTGGTTCATACTTTTGTGCTTTTTGTGCTTTGTGCTTTTGTCCTTTTCTATGAGTGCTTTGTGCTTTGTCCTTTGTGCTTTGTGCTTTGTGCTCATGAGGATGGATTTATACTTCTCGTGGGGGATAGCAAAGCACAAGTCACGAGATTTAGTCACCTGAATTCTGAAACATAAAAAGTATGCACATTCAGCCACGAATTGAATAGAAGAGCATGTTGTAGAAACGTAAAGCAAAAACCAAGATATTTTGATAAATCCTAAACCACATATTTATCAAAGTAATTTAGCAAGTGCCTATAAGAAAACAGCAGAAAATATTTTGAAACAATATTTGTTAGTCGAAATAATTACAAAAATTTCCAAAGTAAGTAGATGGAAATCATTCAGTAAATTCAATGAAAACAATCTAGACATAATACATATACTGGTGGATTATTTTTGTTTTTCATAATTTCCTATTTTCGATCATTTTTAATTTTATTTTTCAGTTCAGTTCCATCATTTTATTTTTAGTGTACACGTCTTCTTTGCTACCGTATTCGGCGGTCTCTTCTTGACTACACGCCTTTCTCATTTCTATTTATTGATGTGAATAATTTGAATTTGATTGGCTAAGCACAAAAGACATCTCTAAAATGTCGTTGAGCTCATCAACATTCAGCACACCCGAAAGCACAAAAGCACAAAGCACAGCAATTTTCAGCACATTTTGATGTAGGAATTAGAAAAGCATTATAAAGCACTGGGCTTTTCCAAAAAGTATGAACCGGAAAGCACAAAGCACAAA